>MNPL01018491.1:0-22787 GCA_002081605.1 Tropilaelaps mercedesae
ATATATATATATATATATATATATATATATATAATTGATAATATAATTGATAAAAAAAACATGACATTTTATGCCTACTTACAACTTGTTAAATCAATTGTCCAGGAAGTACTGAAATCGCTGAAACTACTGTGCAACACATCGGCCGTATCTTAACGGTTAATTTAAATGTACGGGTTCTACAGTTTCCTGTATATGAATGTTTTCATATCCCGTACTTATTTAGACAGCCGCTGTTGCATGTCCACCTTTTCCTGACACTACTTCAGTTTGATTTTCACTTCACGGTTCTGTGTTTAAATTAGCCCCACTAACATATCTTTATATCTTTGGTCTTCCGCTGTTCTGCAGAATCCAAGGTAGTCACAACGGCATGTTGGAGCTACGACGGTTGTCAGCTTTTGTTTACGATCGAAGGCGAGGCTAAGGTCTATCAGCTCAGCTTAAACCCCGTCGGAGAACCTATGGCTGCCACCCCCAGAGCCAGGCCGATTATCAGTCTTGAGGGCCATCCCGATGGGTTAGTACATCCTGATTGCTTTGCAGATCATCAACGCGAATTTATAGACATTCAGTAATTCTTCTGTCTTGGCTCCGAATTGAGGTGGAGGAAGTGTTTGGATATACCCCATCCGAAGGGGCAGATGCGTGAAAAATTTTCAGCCCAAAAATTGACATCAGATACTTCAGATGGAAGCTAACAGTTGGGCCATTCATATATGATGAGGCTTTATCTCATGGAATTTAAACACGGGATTCTACTTCCCCTGGTGCGAAGCGTTACTGGCGTGCATTCTAGGGCCACGTTTTAACAAACTTCATTGGCCGCTCTACGATAACGTCCCACTTGCAGCATTTCAGGGGAGGTTTCTATGATGGAGTGGGAGAAGAATTGTCAACGGCTGGCGATCGCGTTCAAGCATCCGTCGACGTTGATCGCTGTTTTCGCAACAAAGATCAAACCGCTTTTCGACATTAAGCCATTGTGAGTGTTCCGTTTTGGTGGACCCTTAGAGGGGTAAGGCTGGACAGTCAGATTTCTCATTACGATTCGGTTATCGGCCAGACATCAACATTTTCTCGTTGATTTTAATATTTAGTGTAGAGGAAGACATAACGCGCATCGAAGCTAATTGCAATGATATGCAACTTTGATACGCTATTTTGGTTTATTTAATTTTAAACATTTTTGTAGTTTAATGTCTGGTTTTCTATGAAGGTACTTTGTTCATTCAGACAGAATTAATTGCGATGCTTCATAAGGTAAAACATCAATGTAAGAATTGGAAAATATTTCGTAAGCTCTCATAAAGAATAATTTTTGTAGTAAATATGCAGGATCCTGAAAATTTAGTTCCACACGAATACGGAGACTGCTTTATAAGTTTCTAGAGATAAAGAGAGAATAATTTCAAGTATTTCCGATAAAAAGACTAAGCCAATTTAGAATAAGTAAGTGTCACTGGGCATTTTTCTGAATTTGAGTAGATATTTCCGGTAGTACATTATTATTATTATTATTATTTATTATTATCATTAGAACCTTTGACTCCGAATGGTAACAACTCAGAAGATATGATCGAAGAACAAAACAGTCTTTAAATATAAAATTATTTCCCTTTCCATAAAACATAGGCATTCGTATATTTTGTTTGATGCGTTTAGGTGCGAGGTGCTGTGCCAGTGCGCTGTTGTGAGCTATTAACCTTGCTTAAAGCTAATTAAAGTTAAAACTAAAGGAGAATTGCTTAAAGTAATGGAAACAAATTCTAAGCTTCAAACTAGAAAAGTTAGTCGAAAATGTTTTATTTCAAAATATATATAAGGAAGACGTGCTTACATAAAGGTTGTGATTGCCATCATGTTTTTCTGCCACCCACCATGGCTTCCAAACGGTTTTTCACTCCCAGTCTCAAGAATTAGGCCAGCCACTTGCGTAAGAGCAGCTGACAGGTGAAGGCCGCCAGGCCGAAGCGTCGCTGCGCAGTCGCTAGCGTTCGTGAGCTAACCATAGTAAGCAGGGGCGAGTAGTTCTTGTTTTACCTTGCCTTTTATCCATGTTATTGGGCGGTAGCAAATTGATTATCTAAATATGACTTCCACAGGGTTTTTCTGCGTGGTCCGTCATCTCCCGAAGCCATGAAATTTTGCGAAGATCAAAGTGATGGAGGCATTCTCACTGTGGTACGTTTGTTTTCTCAAACCTTAGTGAAGCCATTATTTTGTTCAAATACTAATAATAATAACAAGATCTCTATTTTTTGCTATTCGTATTCTATTTTGTCTTGTGGCATCGATACTGGTGATGAGTGAAGTAAAAGGTCTGAGTTGACGGATCTGTCCGCTCGAGTGTCCGATGGGCCTTCAACTGCTGGGGTATCAACATGACAGAGCAAAACAAAATTTGTCATGCTATTTCTCAGTAGACAATAGTTCGACGTTTGTCAACACTTTTCTGTCACATCCGTGCGTAGCGCATGCAATGTGCGGCTCGCTTAAGCGGATATAATTATGGAAGCGCAGCAAAAGTTATATTGCGTTTCTGTAGAATATCTAAAGTGCCAAGAATACCCTGTCCTAACTCCCGCCTGTTGATATGAAACATAACAGTGCGTGGGTATACCACATCCTAATTGAAGACCCATCCTACCTTGACGGGCAGGTCTATCAACGTTTCATGATCAAAATACGCCACCTGATCTTTCGGCTGTGTCAGAGCATTTTTGTGTTAGCGTACGCGTTTTCCTGTCTCGGAATCATGGCAAGCAGCTAATTACTATCAAAGCTGTCTTTCTGTTTGTTATCTCTTTCATGCGTACGCCTCGTGGTCTATCGCCTTGCGACGCCGGTGTCTGGTCGGCATACGCTTTTTGTTGATGGCGAATTCTTGGATGCGGAAAATCGTCATGCGGTCGCTCCCCGTCCCCCCTGCTACTGATGGTGCGTACCACTTAGTGCTGGTCTACCGGACAAGTTCAACACATCCCAATGCATTTCGAGGTGGCCGCTGGCGACCGTTCGGTCGTGCTTAGCCGGAGCGCGGTCGGCGAAATTAGTGGCGACTTCTCCAACGAATCTCCTGCGCAGTCGAGAGTGTACTAGAACGTCATCGCAAGCAGGTCAAATTGATGGAGACTAATAATCGGAAATAATTCGGATACGCCAGACTAGCGGCCGGTCGAACTAGACAGATTAGATGGTCCGCGTACGGTCTGAAGTTGTTGAGGAATTACGACCTATGGGGCCATTGGCCGCTGGTGTGACTGCACCGAAGGGACTTTTATCATAATTTGTGACCGTCCGGGTGAAGAAAACCTGGTGAGGAATGGACGGCAAAGAAAAGAAAAATTTTCACCGACGATATAGGGTCGAATTGTTGCTTTGGGTAATTTTTTGGATCACTTGCAAATAGTGCAGACAGCGCGAATTAGATAATGGCGTCATGCGTTGGTGCGAGAAGGACACACTGTGCCCTATATCTCTAAGACATTGAGTCAACTTTAGGTCGTTCCTCACAATTTATAATGAAGTCGTGAGATCGTGGGGCGCTCGCCTGTATTCGGCTCGGTTTCTTGTGCGCGTACACCGTCAGGTGAATGCACCCGCAGGAGTCTGTAACCGACAACTATAGACGTATTTTCGTTGATACCGTCTAGACCCGAAATTGGGTCTAGATAGGAGTGAAATGCGAAATGTATGTGAGCGGCTCATAGGTGTCGATCATCTGATTTCTCGAAGCCATACTCCTATATGGTAAAGGCAGATCACACGCCAATCTTTGCGGATGCCAATGACGCCGCATAGCATTGGCCAGTGAGAAAGTATTTTTATAATCATGTCTATCTGTGATGATTTTAGAATTCAAGAGTGAAGCGTACTTTGAGCAACTGACGAACTCCGGTCTGCGTACGCTTTACAGCGTACATCTGACAGTTTTCTGCCTCTGTGGAACTGTTTATCAGGATACGGAGGAAAAACATTCGACGTCCGTCTATCTTATGGCTCCTGCCCGAGTCAGGGGACAGACACGTCGACATAAACACGTTCTGCACGCCATGTAAATAGAACTACAAAGCGTAACATTAATAGCAAGCGAGCTGCAACATGTACGAATTATGCTAAGAACGAGTTAATAAACTGTTGTTTACTTTTGGACGTTCGTCGGTTTTTATTGCATCGCATAATCTTGGCGTTGCTCGTGCTAGTTTGGCGTTTGTTTCCACCACGAGCAGACGGCTACAAAAAGATATTTCTTAACATTGCTTGTTAGAAGAGATATTGTGGATGATAGAACAGCGAGTTGATGCCATTGGAGTAGGGCGCAGTAAGTTGGTCGAGAACATGTTTTCTATGGCCTCCCGTGGCTAGAGCAGGGGGCCGAGTCGGTGATAGATTCGGCCGACTCTTTTGAAACTGAGGGCGACTTAGCGGCCTAACGTTTTATTTCTCCTAGATCAATTTTCGTATCACTGCATTCACGCTGCATCATGCAATGGCTCTCCTTTACCGGTGGTGTGGTCACGCGGGCGATGTAGCTGACATTTGGTTCAACGGTTCTGGGGGAAATGGCTCTATTCCTCAAAACCATTTGCCCCAGAAGCAGTTAAAGGACCGGTGAAGCTATTTTTGGTCCTGCATTTTGTAGATGACGCCGATGAGATGGAGTCGCTGTGATGGTAAAGCATAATGCCAGTGAAAATCAGAGACGCACAGCCAGGAAAAAAGGAAGATGCACACTGGTCGAACAATATAAAGTGACGAATCCTTACGATACCACGTGAGACCAAACCGGCAAGGGTGTCAATTTGACGTCTTCTCGTAAAAAGATTCAGTCTTTAACTTCCACTTGTAAGTGGGTAAAACGTAAAAAGTGGGATAGTACCCGATTAAAAATACCGTTTCCGCCAAAGAACACCCAGCTGATTGTAGCAGTTCCGGAGATATTTCACCTCGCGTTCAGTTTGAAATGGTGCCACAACAGATCCGACGGAAGGGAGCCACGAGAGGTTTGCAGCGACACTTTCTACCTATTCTACCTAAACGTGAGACGTATGACGGAGAAAACCAACGATTGTCATTGGTCATCCCCAGCATCTCTGATCTTATCAACCTACGGACGGCACCGAATGACTAAACAACTAAACATGTGTTTGTGGTCGACGGTGGTCCCTAAATAGAAAAACCGTCTCGTCAATAGAAGAAACCTCTAGTAGCGTATGCCTACAGCGCCATATGTCAATGTGGCAAGCACCCATCAACGAGAATGCCAATGCTAGCAGCAACGGACAACGTTTATGCGTCGATCCGTAAGAGGTGCGGTCGCTGGCCGGCGCCGGTCGGTAACCTTATACGCAGCGCTCGCTAATCCGACGCTGCCAGGACCATTATCCCACGCTACAAAGCACTGGCATCCAACTGAACCTGATATTTGGCAGTATTCCTTCGGATGTTCTCCTGCAACTTATGCGCCCTTTCCTGTGTCGCCTGTAGGACCGAGTTGACGACGATTATCTTACGTTTGGCCGCGAGCAACTTCTTGATGTAGGACTCGACCAGTGGCGACGCCCTGGAGGGGGCAGACGACTACGATTAGTGATTCGCCGCTATGGGTAACTGATGGAGAGGCCGGGGAGCAGCTGCTTAATCCGAAAGCATTTGTGAGCAAAGTTACGCAGTGATACGAGGATATGCTAAGAGATGAGAAAAAAGCGACTCCTACACCATAACTTTAGGGATTGCTCACCACTGGACGTGGCGAGCAGAAGTGCTCTACAAGGATGATGTTTTTAGAGACTTGGCTATGCACTCACCTCGTACAATCCGTAATTCGGCGGAGTTCCACTGACAAGGCGTCGATTTGCTCTCCGAGAAGCTGCTGTGACCTCTACAACAGGCGAAATTTCCCGCAGATCGAAAAGGTATTTTTACATACATGAGACATACATATGGGCCAATATTGTGACATGTGTTTTTAAGGATAACTGCTGCTTGTAGTGTTTTACGAATGCTATTGGCGTCCGCTCTACCACCGTGAATATAAGTGAATAAGTGATCAAGTACAGCAATAAATTTCGATGCTAGTACTCGAGTTGGTAAGCCCCCGCGATCTCCTACTCCTATATACGCGTGAGTATGCTCTATACAGCCCTAAAATGAGCAAAAGAAGGGACGAGCTATTCTAGAATACGCGATCTGCATAGCTCGCCGCTTCTCTATGGCACTGGTCAATGCTAGGCAAGACAGAAATCCCAACCAATCTGACAGCGTTCTGACACACTCTGTTCACGAACTCTCAGTGAAAACGCGCGAGTATAATCAATTTCAACGTACCTGCGTGTCTAAGACGTGTTGTTCGAGCTGCGCTATACACGGCGTCATTAGGGACGTCAGCCCTTCAGTGAGTGCGTCGATATTTTCGTTACCTTGTTCTGAATTCGACATACTGGCTTGACCGGCCTGTCCGGCGACGTCGTTTAGCTACCACCTGAAAGCACAGACCGTGTACACAGGGTTAAAGTTCTGTTTTTACGTGGACGAGGTGAGCATCGAATCTATGCCGTCAAATCGGGAAATGTAACGACTGAGTGCTTAGTGCACAACCCGCCTCGGCGTTGACGTGTCTCAACTATGGTTTGATGGTGCGTGCTCTCGTGGTACGTGAATTTGTGTGTGCAGCAGGAAACTCGCAAGAAAAACCAACAGTGGTCCATGCCGAAAACGTGTCGTCAAGATTATTCGAAAGACGAACCTTAACCGAACGTCTTAACCGAACGCTCATCCTGTGACAATCAATTTCGATTGTCCTGGAAGTTGATAAGGAGAGAAAAACCCTGACGCATGTCAACACTAGGAAGTTTAAGTAAATTTTCTAATACCTTCTTCAAATATCTGCTCCGAATGACGCGGAATGGCAGTAAGCTCCTTGTGAGTACATCTCCTTTATATCTTCTTCAACAGACCATAGCGTAGTAAGAAGTTTTTCCGCTCCGAAAACCTTTGGAAGGACCGCTGCACAAATTGGGGCTTAGCGGTGCAAGTTACAGCGTTCAAGGACACAGAGCGTGTTCCGAGCATGACAAGATAGCTCAATACAAAGCTTTCAAGTGCAATAAATTCATCTTTCTTCGAACAGTCTAAAATACAACGGTCTAAACTGACGTCAATATCGGTACTTTATTCAAGGTGTAGCTGTATTCACTAATATAGCGCATCGCGAGAATGTCTTCTTGTGTAAATTAAGTCTATGCCTTAATAACTGCCGGCTAAACGTTAATTGACACAATGTGCTGATGGCGTTTTTTTAACTATCATTCGCACGGCTAGACTTTGAGAAAAAGTTTATTCGACGGCGCTTGCACTCAAGTATGCCCATTCATAGGTAGATTCTGTACATAAGTGCAGTGAAGAAATATTTGATTTGCTTTTTGTGATAGCTTATTCACCACAAAATCCCCTAAGATGTTCGACCTATATAGAAACTCACCCATTTTTCCATTGGTATTCTTTGGTCCTGCGAAACTGGGAGAGCTCCGTCTTTTTCTACCTTAGGCCAGGTTTTTCCCATTATAACTCAGACTTTTCAGTGACTTTAACCCATCTTGAACCTATAATTGGTTCCAACGTCAACGCCACCAACAGACGCCGACAAACGCCCTCTACTTTTAGTATTATTCGATGGAGATCTTAGCCGAAGGGTGAGAATCAATGTGGCGATGGCTATACAAATAAATCAATAACCAATAGCTATCAAACCTGACTATGACGAGGTTGGCTTTCAGTTCGCTGCATTCACCCTTATTATCAGCTGTTGCGAGGCTAAACGGCTACTCCCTAAGGCTCCCGCCAACTGCTTCGTTCCCATTAGACGATCGTCACTGATCGAGAATGACGTCAGCGCTAAAACGTCATAACCGGCGCTTCCATACAACCAATACGTGCAACCTACCTCTAAAACAAACACAGTTCCGATTGCTACGAGCCGGCAGAACTACTATCAGCGTCGCTGCACAACGAACCGTGTAAAATCGTTGAACCTTATAGGTGGCCGGCGACGTTCTAAGATGACGGCTTCATGTCGCTACGCAGCGACAGCGAAATTCGTTCGAGTGGCCTCTCTATCGAATACTCGGGAGCTGCTGGCGAATCCAGACTGCTCGCGAGGTTAGGTATCACGTTCGAATTTCGACGAATCGCCTGCCTAAATCCGCCATCGGAGACGGACAGCTGACGAGCGCTCTGTTTAGCTTCTCCCGTTGCAAAGCCCCATCTCGGCGGAGTGATATCGCCAAGAGGAGAGAACCGAGCGTCACCGGAAACTAGATCCGTAGATTGGGTTAGGACATGCGCGAAAATAATCGCGTACCTGGGAGATTGCGGCGTCCGCTCAAGAAAGCCGATGATGGACAAATAGGACTCGAGTACATGTAGACTAACAACGCTTTCGATTTTTTTCGTCTTTTTTGACAAAGTAATGAAATTCTGGTGAAAGGGGACAATCAGCGGAAGCCATTTGAGATGGTTACAATGCTCTGATTGTCCATATCGATGATTGTAGGATTTGCACGGTGTTCTGACGTGTTATGAATCGAGTCATTTCGGTAGCAGTTCCACCGTCAATGAAGGGTGATGCGCACCAAGAAAATTGTAGAAAATTGTCATCCGCAAATTATTCGGGTTAAAAACGGTCTGGGATATTCTAGCCGCGCATCGCCACGTAATGGCATTCAGAAATACAGAGGTTTACGGCATTAATCTCTCTCATTAACACTTGTCTCATCGCATATGAGACGATTTCGGCGATATTGGACGAAGATGGATGGTGACTGGATTTTTCGAGTTCGCTTCGCAAACATGACATCCACTCGCATTGTCTTCTTAACCAGTCTATATGAAAGACACTGTGAAGTATGCCGCTGTTGAAAACCATGACGAACTAAATCAGAAGCGGAGCAGCCTATAACGAATGCACCACTTCGCGTTAGGTCGCTATCTTCGTGCTAGCTCTCGACAATCACGCGCTTAGTCTTGCGCGCGAGTCTGAGTTAGCTCGTCTGAGCATTCCACGCGTGGCCCCGTTCAAGGCTTAGCGCCCGACATTAGTTTAGCAGAATTAGCATCTGCAGACTGGTTCTACGACTGATTTCATCACGTTGAGCTAAGCGGGAGATTCAATAGTCATGGAATCCGCTGTCATGTATTGTAACGGCTGGCGTTGCAAGGCGCAAACGTCTCGGATCCCGTTCTGAGAAGGGGACGATATCAGAAACAGTCACCCCCACCTTGCCGTCGCCCCTATTCCGTGTGTTCGCTTCTCGATTTTCGATGGCGTCCAATTCGCGCGTGTCACATCGACGCCCGTGAGCGGCGTCGATTGCTGTCACGGCTATTTGGGACAGGCTACGTGTTGTGGTTTCTGCGAGGATGGAAGACGATATCCTCGTCCAAGCGCATTTGGACGTGGCTTTGGACGTGGCCCGAATAGAAGGCCATGTCTGTAACAGTCGAGACAATGGCGCCTCTCTGGGATATGGACATGTGACAGGCCCCTTTGCAAGATATAGTGAATAGCTGGGTGACCGTCGAGTGGATATCGCACGTGTAGCGTAATATAGCATTGTTAACTGATGTGGTAGTTTTGATGCAGTGGTTCGGGCGTATTCGGTTGACGTTCGTTCCGCTTGTTCGTGGCTGCGTCATTCGATCCGCACAGCGGCTAATAGCCATGGCGCTTCGCCGAAATCAAACCCACAGCAGGGAGCGAGGCCATGGATTTACAACTAAAAGGTTACATTTGTCAAGGAGTTCCACTCTAATTGGGTGCTTTCGATATCACTTTTCATAGAGGTCGACGGAAACGCTTGACCGCGCAAAACTGCCGAGAGTACAAGTCGATAGGTTTGGATCGAAAGCGTGGGGGCCCACACCCACTAAAACCGCCTTGTAACTTATATCTGACAAATGGTTTTGAAACAGCTGTTTGGATCGCTCTATATCGATGGAAGGACCAAAGAGAAAAATAATGACCCAAGTTGGAGAAGTTTTAGCCACAAACTGGCCTTTTTCATGGGCCTTTTTCAGCCGAGTGAAATTTCGCCTCTGTAATGTATTAATGCCCGCGACGTGTTTTATCTATGGCCGATTGGAGTCGATAAGCCGCGTCAGGAACGGCTGAAGATCTCGTTGACTCACATCGACAACTGTCAACGGAAACGAAGTTTGAGCATTCTAACGGGCATCTACAAAGTGCACTCTTACGCCAACATACGTCCGTCGTTGTTGCCTAAGGCTCGAAAACGCAGCGCATCGAGAAATGCAGCGAAAACAAAAATGAAGGGCATACTAACAAGAATGCGTCCTTTCCCGTAAATAAAACGTGACAAGAAAGCGTTTGAAATGTGTTGCCCCATAAATCAATATTTTCACTCAAAAGCTTGCCAAGTTGCTTGTTCCGACCGCTGTAGGGAGCTGTTCGCCAATTTGTCATAGCGTCGACATCGCAAGCATGAATGCGTCGAAAGCGATATATAGGATTTAGCAGACGTTGTATTACCAACACACACGATATATGCAACACACGAGATCGTTCAACGAAAGCGACAAAGTTCGACGTGGGCAGAATGCTAATGAGAAGTTGTATGAAACTCAGTCTGTGGCAACCGTTGCATGCTCGCAGTTCCGATGCAATTTCCCTCAGACGCTAGGTGCAATGCGGCTATACATACCTAACTTCTACGCAGTGATTTCAAGAACTTTCAACGAAAGTGATTTGCTTAAATTCTTAGTACAGACCTTGAAGGGCCTCGACGTTCCTGAGGGAACGCGAGTCGTTCATGTTTAGGCGTCACCGTCCATCCAGTTAATATCCTAAAGGCTGTCCTAGACGGTGCAACGAGACCGAGGTCGTGAAATGTGAACAAATTTGTCAGGCTTTTCTTTCTTTTGGTTTTTTAGCGATGTTTTCGTCAAACGGCGGGGATTTTACTTCTTACGCCTAGAGCACGCTTCACTTCGCGCGAATATATGCACATCAACCTCATTGGCTGTGCATGGACAAGTACTCATACTTCGGATCCATCGATAGACGTGGACCCGCCGCTAGTTTCGCTCTGCTCAGATTTCGTGATGATTAAATCGTGATGATTCAATAACTACATCGTGTTCTCTTTCGAGTCTAATTAGCATGAACATGCAGATGACTATAGACTCATTTGCCAACGCTCAAAAGGGTTTTTTCAAAAAAATACGCCAAAATCGCTTCACCTCAACACCGCTGTTCGTTGAGCGCCAACCCCAATAACAGTAACAATAATACTGGCCGAATTTAGCTGCGTATGGACAGATGCTATAGACAGATGTATCTATCCATCCATCCAATCATCTATCTATCTATCCATCCATCCATCTATCTATCTATCTATCTATCTATCTATCTATCTATCTATCTATCTATCCATCCATCCATCCATCTATCCATCTATCTATCTATCTATCTATCTATCTATCTATCTATCCATCCATCCATCCATCTATCCATCCATCCATCTATCTATCTATCTATCTATCTATCTACCTATCTATCTATCTATCTATCTATCTATCTATCTATCATCCATCTATCCATCCATCTATCCATCCATCTATCTATCTATCTATCTATCTATCTATCTATCTATCTATCTATCCATCCATCCATCCATCTATCCATCCATCCATCCATCCATCTATCTATCTATCCATCCACTAGATACGATTACTGCACGGCATTACCCCGGTGGGGAAGTTTGGAGCCTCTCTGAAGAGCCGGACACAGTCCTTCGTGACTTCGAGTGGCCGAATAGGTTATGCGGTTAGGTTGTGTGTCCGATTGGGTCGTGTGTTACACGCCGCTACTATACGGCGGTTCGTGCTTCCTCTTCGAGTCTTCCCCTCGACGTTCTGGGGACTCTGTTCGATCAGACAGTCGGGCCCGGATGCGCCATCGGTGGCGGAGGGGAGGTCCTTAGGCGAGGGAAAGGACAAACTTCGCCCTTCCCCAGGACGGCGCTCCCTTCTTGCTCGGGGATGAGCCGCCATCGGGGCGGCCACCGCGCAGTCGGGCCCCTTTAAGGTGTCTATCCACTCGTAGCGTCGAGTGCCACAACAACCAAAGTCCGCATAGTACAGAGCGCCGTCCAGCACCGGCGCTTCGTCAAGGACCGCTTCTACGAGACCACCGCCGTCGCTGCCGCCGCCGCCACTCTGGCAGGACCTCACGACGCGTGGTCTTCTTCTCCTCGAGCAAATACTGATGGCAAAACAGCCGCGAGAAACGCGGCTCTGACGCGCCGTTCCGCCTGCAGCACTAGCGGCGGAACCGGCTGCGGTCCTTCACCACGTTGAGGGCTATATTGGTGAGAGTGGAGCTCACTCGGCCGTCCGCGTCGCCCCGTTCAGCGCCAACGTCTGAGCGGTGGCGCTGCGCGACCGCTCACTCGGTCAGACGACGGCGCCACACTCGGCTGGCGGGTGAGGGCATCGCACCGAGTCGGCCCTCGGAGTTCCGTCTGCGTGGCAGAACTGTTCCGACTGTCTGTGTCCCGCTGACCGTCCGACGACAGGCCACGCTGTCCTACGGTGAGGTGCCTGATCGTGTTTCAGGCTGTGTCTTACGCTGGATGTCAACATAAAGCCGTGCCGCTGGTCAGTGAACATCAGCGACAGGCGAACGACCGCGTGTCAGCAGTGTCGGATCGTAGGCCCGATCTCGTCCTCGTCAAACGATTAGGACGAAGTCGAGATTCAGAGAGAGAAAGTGGAGCTGAGCAGAATCGGATGCCGAAATCGGTGTGTTCTTGTCCAGCGCTGGAACTATACGGAGCGTCGAGGAGTGCGTGTCGTCGCGTGTCGTGGAGACGGTCTGTAGAAGCATCTCTGCCACTGGTCGTGGCAAACCGGTAAGTTCGTGTGATTGCGTTTTCGGCGATTTGTCTGCATGTGCCTTGACCGCGTTGATGTCTTCGTTCACGCGGTCTGCGTTCCCGGATGCACGCGTACGGTCGGCGACGTCTGGTCAGTGTCCGTTGGCGGAGCGACGGCCATAGAAGCGACGGGACGGCCCAGGGGAAAGAAGGGAATCATTAAGGGTAGAGAGAAGAGTCAGACGTGTTGGAAGAAGACGTTACCCAGCGCACGCAGAGCGTGCCGGCGTGCTTCTACGCTCGAAGCGGTCTCGAAACGCAGTGGCAGCCCAGCTGTCGAGAACAATGTCGACCGTCTAGGGTCGAAGGTCCGTTGTTGGGCTGGCCAGCCACTGTAATAATTGTGTCTTAGTGGCGATAAACTACCGAAGAAACGCGATTACAGCAGAGTCGAGTGCCAACTCGCGCAGAATCGGCTGCATTGAACTCGCGTTAGTTGGCTTCGTCGGGTTGGGTGAATACCAGGCGAGCTGGGTGAGGACTAAGGTTATACTCGTGCGCGTGTGTGTGTGTGTGTGTGTTGAGTGTATCCCTTGCCAAACATCAGACCAGCGTGATTAAGTGTGACTGACCGTGTGATCAGAGCCATGTCCCGGTTTGATTTGTTTTGTTCGGCTCTTAACTAGGCAGCGGCTGAGAGCAGTGCCTGCGCCCGTCGGAACGTTTGTGTGGGGCATCGGTACCCGAATCGACGCAGTATTTAACCTGTGCGCGTTAGAAACTCAACCGGGAAACTTTCGCTGGTTTTTAAACAAACACATTTATAGAGTAAAATACCGCTTACAGTACAAACAGCGCATATACTCGATGTCTGGTATCGCTAATATCGACGCTTGGTTGCATGGTGCACTTGTTGGACCTGTCGCCAGCATTTGACGGTTGGTGTTACCGCTGCTCGCGCTGTCACAGAACAGGTTGGTGATGACGAATTTGGTTATGACAACAAGGCTAATAGATCCAATAGCTATCTAGACCTGCTCGTATGAGCATTACCTGTGAAGGATTGTAGAGAGAAATATTGGTGAATACAGTGGAAGCGCTTGACTCTACGTACAAACCCGCCTAAAGGCGTAAGGGGAATGGGGCAGCGGTGCATTCAGAAGCAAGCTATGAAGAAACGAAACGATGTAAAACATTCATATTCTCAAATGAAGAGATAGATAATGCAACTCGCAGGAACACGTGGCTCGAGGTCTCATGCACGCCTGTCGCGGAAGGGCAAACGACGCGCATATTATATCATCTTGAACACGGACTACTATTCTACCTTTTATGGTTTTTTTTACCCGATGGCTTTGCGTCTCGATATTTTGCAATTTCACCGAGTTGATCGTGAATATGCTTGCTTTCCTTTTCTGTCGGTACTCTATCGCGCGCAGAACCTTTTTACCCGGGCTGAGCCGTCACAGGAGAGTTAAAGGTTGTTTTTGTCGGAGCCACAGTCACCGTTAGTTGTAGCGGTGTTGCTAGATAGATTTGGTCAATAAAAGTAGAGTAGGTGTACGTAAATTTTGTGAGGTATTTTTCTGGGCAATGCAAGGTACAGGCGCGGGGGCCGTAATATGATTGAGTTTACCACCGCCTGCAAAGTTTTCTTATTCTTAAGGGGGAAGGGAGGAGGCATAAAACATGTTTCGTATGCATGAAAGTATGGGTGAACTAGGCGAAACGTATTTTTGACTAGAGTGAATACTTGTTCACCTGACGAGGATCCCTTTTTGCCATCCGCAACCACAACAAAGCAAACGGTGACCTTGTCGTGTCCAGGGCTTAAAATGCAGTGCAGTTTAACAAGCAAATTTCTCCGTTTATCTAACAGGCTCATTAGGTCAGTTGTGTTGCAAATCTTTTAGATTCGTGCGCCCGCTAGTGATATTACTGGTTGAAGGTGCCTTGAATATGAAGGGGGCATTCTTCGATAGTGAGCGAACTCCCAGTAAAACGGTCGGCACCCTTAAGTGTGTGAATTTTCTATGCTGTTGCACGCAGCGTATGGCCAATGCTCCGTGGCTTTAGGGCAAATAGATAGCGTACAAAAAAGTCATAACGTTTATAATTAGCGCATACGATATGGGTAGACATAGTCCTATCAGGGACCCTGGTAAGCGCCTCAGATGGTTAATTAGTGCATGGAGTGTTCGTTCATTAGCCTTCATACGGTATCATCATCTTAATTTCGCAGAAATACGAATCTCGTATGGCACAATGCCGCGTCGATGACGTGCCGTCAACTCGTAATCGAGCCGCCGAAGCCTTGCGAAAACCCTCAGCGCGGCTAGATTCGATGATTTTGGATACACGGGAAACGCGTGGCTGTTAGGGAAAATTGCTTAACCAGCTACACGGACACTGCGGCATGACGCGATCTTCCTTGACTGGTAGAAATGTTGGTACTGCGGAGGTCGACTGTCACCATTAATTAAAATGCAGTGAAATGTTAGGGAAATGCTCATATTTACCAAGAATGTTTTCTTGTCTGTTGAAATCAGGGTACGGCAGAAACGTTCGAAGAGCATTCGTGAGACGTCACGACAGAAGTTCGTGTCTGATTATTCTTCACTCCTTCAATATAGTCCTTGAAACCGTCCTTTTATTTGTGTGATAGAACGGAGCCTATCCACGCGGCCGTAGGTGGTCGTCAGCTGTTCTCGCAGGACATCGATTTTGTATTTTTAGCGCATATTTTGCATGTTTATTTTTATATATAAATAGGTCTTCTCATTCTGTCTCACCAGCTCGGCAATCAGTTTTACGATTCTTAAGTGGAATCACGAGCCATCTCTGACAGATTGGCCTGCGTTCATTTGGATAGCCATTCAGAGCCGGACAGGAACGCCACGCTCTTCGTACGCGACTGTCCTGCCTCCGGGCTTTACATCACTGTCGACATTTTTGCCCGTACATCGGAGTCGACGCGCATATCCATTCGCTCTGCTAGTTAGCGCCAACCGATGGAAAAATGCTCTACTCGAAAATTTATTTGCATGATGTCACCAATACTGTCGCCGTAGGCTCTGTGCCGCAGCTGAGTTTGGAGAGAAACTGTCTCATCGCGAGGCGGCGCCGCACAGTTCAGGTTTCCCGCAGTCGGAACGGTTATACATACGCATTAGTTCGCATTGGTTACGGCGTGTGTACGTGTGTCTAGTCAATAATAAATAAGTCTCCCCATGGGAAGGAACAGACCATACGCAAAGAACGTTTCGCGAGGGCTCGATTGTTGCCTGCGAAGAACAGCCTAGCACCGGCTCTGCTTGGCGGGGCCGCGGTGACCACATTTGTGCGTACGCTGGGGTGCATTTTCGTAGCATCATGTCGACAGATTGTGTCGCGTATGGCAAACCCTGATGGTGCTGGAGGGTGGGTGGCAGTTGTTAACACGTGCAGGCGAGCGACAAGCGTACGGTGACATGACAGCAGTAGCCGTAGGTGAAGTATATATATATATATATGTATATATATATACTCCCTCAGATATACTGGCAACAGCAGAGAGCAAACCCCTTTCCGTGTGCGCCCGCGGAAAAAACAACAGGTTCCGAGGTTCTAGACCACGACGGCATAATTTTGACGAATTGTTTGAGCGCCGATGATCTGCTGCCACCTGTGCGAAAAAACGCTGAAAATACTCATGGCAGCAGGATACCATCGAACGCGGCCACGGAGACGCGAACCGTTCGCGTCAGCTGATCATACTCAGGGCGGGAACCATAGTTCGAGCGAACGATTCGCTCATTATCGCGGCATTGCGTCTGCGTTACGCGGCTGCCAGTAAGCGGCTGGTAATTGTAAAAGTAACGAGTAGCTGTTTTCTCGACGTTGCTGCCGTCAACGTCTTATTTTAAGGCCCAGCCATGTCTCAGTCTAACGTGACGGTGACGTGCTCCTGTCGACGAAATGGGCGGATGCCGCCGTCGCGTGAGTACCAAGTCGCATCTCGCGTGCCGGCCGTTTGTTGACTGGTCTGCGCCGCTGCGTTGAAATCTCCGCGCGTTTTCGGGGCGGAAGCATGTATCTGGTTCTTTGCCTTCACGAAGAAGCGGCCGTCCCGTCTGGCACAGAGCGACTGGCGAGATAAACGATTCTTCGTGTGTTTCTGGTAGAGAGGATGATTCAAACTGTCTTTACCACTGCCGCTGGTAAGGCGGGGGCAGATCGTCCACCTATAGCGAAGGCCAGTGCGTCTCCATCCGCGAAATACTGCCACAGAGAAAGATTATCAACTGAAAGACGGCCAAAGCTGGACTAGTTTCGTATAAGTGAAAAAGATACATTTGAAGAGAGCTCATCACGCTTAAAGAGCAAATGCAAGCAATAAAAAGGAAGCCATCGTCCAAATGTCTTTGCCGGGGGACGTTTTACGGCGATGTGCTAAGAAGACCTGACTGTCCCCGGTTGTCTACACGGGTTTACGGTTGAGTCCTGACTGTTGAGATAGACTAATGGAAGATCTTAAGTGATGATAACCTATTTACGTGCGGCACATGGCCGATTGAGACGGCAAATACGGAGCCTACGGTCAGGTTGACAGCGTTAAGGCAGAGCCAGGCTAACGATTGATTTACAATCTTCTGTATGAAAAGCGATAGCTGGACCACGGCCGTTTATCGTCCTACGCGAGCCTAGAAAGGGGATTTTATTCTGGCACGAGGTTGTTTGATTTCCAAATCGGGAAACGTGAGGATTCACACCGGAAATATTTTCGTTTAGCGCAGCTCGATATCAGACCATTTTCCAAGGTCGCTAACAGATTTAAGGCGGCCTTGAGACGATGAAGCGATTTTCTATGGCGATCTTTATTATTATTTTCATTATAATCCGTAAAAGTCATCAGCGTAGATGAAGGGTTTTGCACGATACCCAAGTTAGGCTTGACCCCTTTGAAAAATTGAGTCTTGTTCATTACTAAATGAGATTATATTATCACATGTACACAAATCGTCTGTAGGATCTGCCCTGGTGCATCAGCCACTAAAAATGTCAACTCAGCACAAAATAAACGTTACAGATCAAAATCACAAATTTTGTTAAACCAATAATAACGTTGGTCCTATATTGTACGTGAGAAGTTTTATTTGTGCACGAAAGATGCGCGTCATGAATAGCACAAACAGTCTGAGTCGCGTCGTGGGACCGGTACTACATGTAGAGACGACGCTAAACTTTAGTTTTACAAGAACTTACTAAACGTACACCGAAACGCATTAAGTTAGCCTGCGACCACATATTCACAGTGTGACGTATCTCATACCTCATTTTAAGCTTCCAGAAATCTACTTCGATTTAGTCTTGAACACACACTTGTCGTGCTGGCGTCTTGTAACCCGCTTGCCACAGAAAAAATTCTGTTAATCAAGTTCATTAATCAAGCCGTACATGAGGCTAATGTCTTTCAATATTGTTTACGAATTAACTAGCCAGTCTGTTAGAATGTAGATCCTCGTAGACCGGCCGGTTCGGTTGGGTGCCTACAGGGTGTCGAGCTCGGTGGCTTGATGCATTCGTATGCACCTTGCGACTGGAGGAGACGTGTAGGTGCACGAGTTCGATCCCCGCCGGTGCACATTTACATTTACATGGGGTGGTCCGTCTTACAAAGTAATGCAAAAACTGCTGCCGTGGACGTTAAATGTTGACTGATGGTCAGCTTTAAAAAAAATATTTTTTAGATCGTAAGCATAGTCAACGATTGTAGGCGATTGACGGGTTGTGCCTGTTGCGACTATTAGTTCATCGTAGCCGTGCTCCTACTTCGAACGTATGTGTTTGTCTAACTTTATAGTTGACAGGCTGTATTTTATCCTGTCGTATTTACATCAATTTATATTGTATATTCGATATGTGTTTATCGAACTTGGCTGATATCGGAGAAGACTAGGTAAACTGCATTGTTAGCGGGCCTTGGCGGCAGCTCGGATTTTCCAGTGCTTGTTCGTCGTTATACCGGTTTCGTGTTTTTTGGCCAAAGTCACGAACATGCTCATGAAAATGCCTGACATTTTCCCAATTTAACAAAACCTCCGGCCAGTAGGTTTTGCTCGGCTGTCTGGCGCAGGACTGTCCCTTGGGCTTATACCTGTTTACAAATGGTATGGCCAACGTCCTCTAACCTGTTTAGGAGTTGTTTAGCATTGGTCGTCGGTCTGGGTCGCCATTTTCCGTCGTCAACAACGACTCGAGTTGCTCGTGGAGATGGCAAGCGTACGGCAAAAGGTGAATGCGTCAATGTGGCGGCGCACTCAGTCTGTTGTTGTATTGTTCGGGTATTTGACAACGAACCGGCGTGCCTATGGTATGGGCCATCACTCAGATGGAATGACCAACACAGGACATCGACAGCTTTGTAAAGGTGTTAACGCGACGTCCGACAGACTCGGAGCTGTAACGGCCCCCTCTAACGGACCCTGGATCGATGTCCATCACTCTATGGCTTGTAGTGGTGCCGGCAAACAAGGCCTTCGGCAGATTGAACAGCTTGTTTTGTGATCGATTATGTCGCAAGCCATGAGTGACGTCCACGCCCAGCAAGGCGTCCGCCTATAAGGGGGGTTCAATATGAGGTTCCGTAATAGCTAGACGCTGACGACTGTGACAACTCCGCCGATGTTTCGAGTTGGAGTGAAGGTACATGCGTTGGCGACTGCAGTTCCGGACCCGCGAGGCTTCAGTGGCAATTTCGGATCTTAATGCGTAGTCTGAGGATGCTTATCGAGTTCGTACAGCGAAGCGTCATGTGAATTAAATGATCTGAGTTGTTGGCGTACTGTTTACTGGAAAATTTCGATGAATCATTTTTTTGCAGAGATGTTCGCAGGCGGGATTGGACGTTTTCACCGGCCCGATCGCAATTAATTGCAATCTGTTTTGTCCGTAGATCTGCTTGACGTGTGAATTGGCAATTTTGTGCAGTTCGATTGCAACAATAGCAGCAAACGCCAGCCTCGAGTTGGAAACCGAGACTGTCAGCGTCTCGAGTCGATACGGCCGAGGCGCTAACAAGCAGGCGAAATTCTACGAGTATAGCGGAACTCGAATTTGAGAATTCGATACTCATCGAATCACTTATCAGAGGTCGATGAACAAGACGACTCTGTGTGGGAAAAGTTCCCGAAAATAGTGGTCGAAGGCCAGCCGGTTCAGCTCATCTTTCCGAACTGTAGACTCGTTTTTAGTGTAGCACACCAAGTTCGTCTCAGAAATGCTCGCTTCAGCCTAACGGAATTGTGGAGCTGCAGTCTTGACTCACTCTAGCAGAGTTGAAAACGCCAATTTTACTCTGGCTCACATGACGGTTTGGTCATCCGCTTGAACGAGGGTGGGCATTCAGCAGAGGACTCGCCATGCAGTGTATTTATGGCATGGCTGAGTGTGTTTTAGCGGCATAACACAGTGGAAGCGATATTGACGTTGGGTCCATTGAATTCGGTTGGGTGAACTTTAGACATCTTTCTACCAAAGTGAACTCCAAGTTTTGTTCCCCACCTGCGTGAAAAAATACAAAAGAATCAAATTATGCAATATTGTGTGATATGAACAGATGTGCTTTGGTTAGATCTCAAATAAACATTGATAACTAGTTGCTGATTCTAGATTTTAGAACCCCATCATCAATGTGCTCAGCCCAAACACTTCTCGGGTTTAATAGTAACCCAAAAAGTGGATGAGTAGATTCCCAATAGCCATTATGCTCTTTCGACGGTATGATTCGTATGGAAGCATTCAATGAGTTTCAACACAAGAAAACCATTTGTAGTGGTCTAACTATTATTATTAGAATAGGACTTAGTTACATACAGAAATGCTCATGTTATTTCAGGCGGAAATGCGGCGCAATAGGATAGGCTTGGCTGTTCGTCGTCGTTACATCGGCCATCGACAAACGTAACATGGGGCTGATGCGTGCGGGCCCACCGCGGTCTGCGCACCCACAATGGGGCGGCCTACGGTACGTGGGTCCAGGTTCGGCGGGCGCAGCCCGCGCGACCCTGGTGGTAACTCTGGCCGTAGCCTTTAAATGTGTCGAATCGTCGTTTGGTGACCAGTCTCATGTGTTCATGAGCTGCATCCACAACTGCTTCTTCGGAAACTGCTCCACAGACAGCGATCTCAGCAGGTACGCACAAAAAACTAGCGAAAACCGTTTGTTGCCATGTTGAGACTTGCTTGGCGAGGCGACTCTGTCGAAAGAAATATTTACGAAACAAATCTCAGAAGGCCAGCTACTTCAGCTTACCTTTCCTTCATATATACCTGCGAAAAAATTCGTACGGCGAATCCACAGCGGCCGCTTTTACTGCTGGGCCATGTTTGTCTATCTATCTTTAGAGAAGCAAGAAACATAAAATGGCGGTGAATAACCGTTGCCGATTGAAATTAGTGCACTGGGCAAGTAAGCGCAATGAGAAAGCAAACCGTAACCGATTCTGATGATTACTCGTCGTGAAATTCGGTATTATTACACTGGCCGTTGCTAAAGCACAAATAAAACCCTGTATTTTAGAGGGTTAACGATGCAACACTATTGGCTGTCTATTTGATGGATAGTGAAGTGCTTAATAGGCCTTGCGATAACGAGTGATCGAAGTGAACTGTTTCGACGTTAGATTCGTTCTGGTTTTTGTCGTAAAGGACTTTCGTAGGTAAGAGGCCAGTACGTTCTCATAGCTGGTTTTTAGATAGAAGATTATATAGGTTGCTTCGGTGTCATGATGCTAATCAGAGTCGACCGACCGGAGATAGTGGCTGCGAGCAGCACTAAGCGAGGCCAGTGTTTGGGCTGGTGTGTCTGAGAAAAATATACGCAAGGGCCCAAAGAAGTAGACACACTTTTATAATTTGGCGGCCCCGAGAGCTGATTCCGGCGCCTTGTCATGGCAGAAAGCAACTGAGGATCAGTCGAATTTGTTTTTTAGTTTGCTTCATCATAAATATGCATCACGTAAAGCTGAATGCGAAGCTAGCAAAAAACTTCAATCAAGTAAACGAGTAGCCGCGGGCTACAACCATTTTAGCAACTCTATACAATTCGGTTCTATTTATAGGAACATCCTCGAATAATGAATACTGCCGAACAGAAAGAACAACGCCGGAAGGTAAAGCCCTTAAGAGACCCATTCGTAAAATCAGTGTGTCGAGCAAAGAAGGATTGTCTCACTTGGTTGCGAAAAGGCATCTAAGCTGTTCATTGTTTAATGGTCGGTCGTCAGACTATGTATGTAGCGTGATAAAATTGTGTGTGAGTTAACGGCCTTTGCGAACGCGTTCACTTGCTGGGATTCGAAGTCGAAATAGCATTGAAGACTTCAGTGACAGCTGTTAGCTGGTTAGGTCTGCGGTTGCGAGAAAATAAAGTTGGATGACTGTGCACCGCAGTGCAAATCTGGATAAAGGCAATATTGAAATATATTATTAAACAAGAGGCATATATATATATATATATTGCGCCCTTGTCACGATATGAACCGGCCGGTTGCTCAGACGACACGCCAAGATGCGTGTTTCGGGAGCGTCACTGACCTTGTGGCCAGAACCGCAAAAGCTTATCTCTACTCCATCTGGCTTTTGAACGTCTTGTGCGATGATCTTCACGTATTAATGACTATGAAGGGCTCATACAACATGACTGCTAATTAGGCTGGCGCATCAAATGTGACCTAGGAGTGAGGCCAAATGGCTATGACCCATCATCGGTGAAGGTGCATCTTATTTGATGTAGTGGTCATCGACCAATTCAATGCACACGAAAACTGGAAGTTGACGGAGTGTTGGCTTTCTAATCGGTGGAGATAAAATGTATCTCTTAATTCATATATATATATATATATATATATA
>MNPL01018494.1:1015-12133 GCA_002081605.1 Tropilaelaps mercedesae
TGGTGCCCATTTTTTGAAAATTTGCAGAGATAAACCGGCGTGCAGCATTCCAGGGGTCGCGAAAACGACCATCGGGCCTTTAATGAATAAATCAAGCCATATCGGAGAGAATTACGTGAAGCGGTTTTTAATGAGCCGAATATAGTCATTGATCACCTTGCTATTGCCCGTGCGTCTCAACAAAACCCACATTTTTAATTAAAAGTTAAAAAAAAACTACATAGATAAAAGACAACACTTTTATTAGCAGTAAATCACGTTTGACCTGCTGGCGTTTTCTATTTCGCAGCAAATCATTCAACAGGAATCAATCTTGCTTTTGCGGCAATATCACCGTTTATAATTCTACGGTATTTCGCTCAAAGTGTAGAAATAGTACGCGAATGTTTCAGAGAGTTGAGCATACCTTGACAGCGATCTAATATATCCAACGGTTTAAGATCAAGTTAATTAAAATGGCGGCTGCGGCTCATGGTAACAGTTCCAGTGGGTTCAAAAGAAACTATACAAGTTACCTACCAGGATTATCGATGAAAGCTCGGTCGAACGGTTTGATGTGCTTGAAGTCAAACATGTTATGTTCTACAAAGGTATTCCGTATTTTTTGGTTAGTCCATGTGATAAACATCTTATAATAGTTTGTCGCCTTCTCGGTTAAACCCGCGGCAAAGTAGATAGGACACTTCAGATTCATACGCTCCCAGTATGTCTCGAGCAATATGCACAGCTCCTGTGCACGACCAAGGGCAAACGCCGGAATTAAGACTTTACCTGAAATTGCAGAAGTGTACGAGGCTACTATGTAAATCATTTTAGGACGCTATCAAAAACGTGAACATGTTAGTTTATACTACAACAATGTAAGGCATCTGTGACGTCATTTATTTGGTAATACAAACTTCTAACTAATAAGACTTTATTGATAGCATTGATTTATTTTACACATACCCTCGCTGGATGATACAATCATTTTAGGTACTTTGCGTTGACTGCACTTACTGTAAGTAATAAATGCGGCGTAGCAAGTAAAAAATTAGATTAAGTAAGTTACAAATTATTAGCGGGTGGTTTTGTTACGTACCGCCCCTTTCAATGCAATCGTGAACTTTCGAAAGAAAGTCTCGCTCACGGCAGCGCTTCGAGTCACGTATCGTCGTTGCGTACGTTGACTCCGTTATTAGGAGGTCGGGACGACACCGATCTATCCAAGCTGCTCCTAAGTGGCGGTCAGGTGTCATGTTGTAGTCGCCCTAGTTGGCCAGGAACATGATAAAGAAACAATTAGACGATTTTTTCACGCGTGCCCTAAGACCTAACTCACTACCACTAATAACAGACGAGTAGCACTAATAAACTCTAGCTGCATTTCGCGTGTAACATTTTCCGGACAACTGCACAAACTTAGTGGTGCATCAACATCCCAATTTTAGAACCTTATAAAATTTCCAGACATATTTCATGGAAATGATCGGTGTTGCCAGCAAGTTATCACCGAACTCTAAAACATGCAGCATCAACAATACAAACGGTATAGACGAGGCTCAGGTGCCCAACACGAATATGAAACATTGCTGCGCCCAAAACGTGTCCTGCGTAGTAAGCTTTTATCTCCATATCCGCATCCACCCGAATCGTTTCGTGCAAATTGCACGGAATCACCTAGAATAATAATCACAACGTTGGTGATCTAACATTGTTGTAGCACCTACAAGTTTTATTTTGCTCCAAAACCTTGAGTACGTCACCACTTATTAGGTTTAGGGCTTAGCAAAAATTGGAAGTATTTGTTTTATTGAAAAATATCCACGTGTACTAGAGCCGCAAAATTAACCTATGACAAGCATCTTTGTTGCTCATTGCTTGCATTCAGTATACTGACACGAAGCAATAAGCCTTTATTAACACAAAAAAGGGAAAAAATATCCGTATTTTTTACCACTTATTACAAAACAAATTACGCCTGTGTACGGCAGGTTGTATGGCGTGAATTTATGACAATTGGTGATAGAGATGTTAGGCATGACATTGATACGACACTTTGTTAACTTTATTTACGTGTCTTCAAGAACAAAGACCGTAGCAATTTGCATGTGCGCTGTGAGAGTAGTTTTATATATGGCCAATAAGAAAAGTGTAGGACAGTCGCGGAACTAAGATAGAATATAGAAGTATACATGGTATTGTTTAAAAATCAATTTAAACGTTAACTATACGTACCTTCTTCATACAATCCTTAATCATACCTTGTGTGAAGAAATGCTGTTCACCTTTTTTGTCCACGCAAATTTTCCGAAAATCTTCCTGTAAACGAGATTTCCCACGTGATACATTTGATATTCATGGATCAACGCGTACGCAATTCTGGGCTATCATGTGTGTCATGGTTGATGGTATAATTGAAGTGAAAATTATATCTGAAAATTACAGTGTCCATTTTGAGCACTAGTTTGCAATCGAATTTCCATTATGTGCATTGTACGAGAGTGCTCCTAATTAAATAAACTGTTTTTTCGGTAAACGTTGACAATTACCAGCAGAATAGGACAGATGGCTTTTGTTGGATGCGTCATATAGATCGGGCCACTGTACCCCACCATCTCACTCATATATGGCAATGCACCACAGTGGTCGAGATGGAAGTGAGAAATAATTACACAATCAACGAAATCGTCCAAACACGCGCCGTTGTTGATGTACGAAAAATCGGGAAATCGTCTCTGCGAGGATAAAAGCAATATGAAAATCTTAGCCATTTTCGGCGGTTAGACCTTGTTTATCTATGCACAAACCAATACCAAGTAGGTACTACGGAAATATGAATCAATATTTGGTACATAGTTGATGAATAGATGCCAAATGGCAGAGCAACTTTTTTGAAAACTAGTAAAGCAACGCACAAATGTTGGACTTACTTCATCCTGGAAGCCCATATGCATACCGCAGTCAAGCATTATATTTTTGCCCCCCATGGTCACCAAGATACAGCTGCGGCCCACATCCTGGCCCGCACCTGTAAACAAATACGAAACGAAATATACGATTATATTTATGTATATAAAATAGGATTCGGGTAAAATCAAGTATGAAAACTAATGCCTCACTCTGGTAATAGTATTTTGTTCCTATGCTAAATTGGTCTGGCCAAAGAGCCAACAGATAGCTTCCTGGCCTGAATCACTGAAAAATGCCAAAACGCGCTGTCCTAAGCGGAAGCAAACTCCCGTGCAGGACAGAGTGGAACAACACTGTTATTTCATATCTCATTCATAATTCATCAGACTTGTAATGTCTGTAAAAGGGATAAGAAATATTTTTTCATTTGCGTTCGCACACTTCGTCTCGCATGCTGGAATATGTAGATGCTAGGACGTTCCATTCATTTGCTTACTGTGTATTCTCTGTTACACATCTTTTAAATGATAAAAACGATTAGAAAGTTACTGAGAAAAACAAATGTATAGAAAAAACGCATGTTTTGAAAATTTGATCCATTTTCAGAAACAACTAGCTGATTATTTTTAGACTTTCAAAAATAAAAAATAAGAATTTTGTCTCACAAACCTTTAAGACATTCTTTGATACCGAGTTTATCTATTATCAATTACAGTACTCGACGTAAAATGTAGTTTTAATGTTGATTATTGGAAAACCACATACGTAAGAAAATTGTTTCGTATTTATTTTCGACGCAATATTTATTTGGCGTTCATCAGCGCGAATTACCTTCCTTAGGGACGATTTGATGCTAAGTGCGAATTAATGTTACTTTTTATTTCATTTCTTATTGTCGCACAAATCGTTTTTGCATGAGGAGCGCATGAGTAGATGTGTCAAAACATAGACTAAATATATAAAATTAAGCTAAGAGTTAAATTTAGTTAAAACTCAACTGAATTTCAAATAAATTATATTTCAAATAAATTGAACATGATTTGCAGTCATTGATAGCGTAGCATATACCATTTATACCTTTTTACGACAAACTGTTCAAAAATAAGCATTATTTTTTAAACCTTTTTTTGGAATATGAGTGTGTCCGGAATATATTTCAGGTAAATGTTCTAGAGATTCTGCGAATGGTTGAATTTTATAATGCGATTGGCTTTTACATTAAATATCCTCCTCCTATTCATCGGACCAATGCCTAAGCTGACACATACCAAGAGGAGTAACGGTTATCTCCCCCATCTCCTCTATTTCCACTGAGAAATCGGTCTCCACCAGCACAAAAGGCAATACGGATGAGTCGCTGCCTTTGTGGTTACGTTACTTCGAACCACGAAGAGCGTAATCGACCGCCGATTGTATAGAGAATTTCGCCTATCCTACTTCGATAGAAACCGGCTTGTTTTGTACACATAGGGCGGCGCCATCTTAGCATAAGCCCGCTTATTTCAAAAATCTGTAAAAAGCCCATGAGAAGTAGATAAAAGGAAAACAAGCTATAATATTATTTCTCACATAACCTATACTAAAGTTCAATTTAAGTTATTGTCTATAGTTATATTTTCTCCCATGATAGATCTTACAAGGTTACGCAGTTGAATATTCTTCGAGATTTTCTTTGTAAGTTTTCGGCCCCTTTTCTTTTAGTTAGGTGTACAACGGTTTTCAATTTAATGACCGCATTGAAAATTTCCGTTGTTCACTTTAAGCCTGTGACTGCTGCGAGTCCACTGGCAAGGAATGAGACATGGTAGGTGCTGTAATAAATTACTTTTTGAATCCAGTGTAGAGGAAGAAATGCCGAAGCTGTCGTGAGCCTGGCAGCGCCCGACGCATTTATCAGCTTTATTACGTCTCATACTTGCACTCACGTGGAGGACGAGCTGTTCGCATTTACTTTAAAGAGTTAATGTGTCAATCTAAATGCGAGGCTACCCAAAAGCATTGTTTATCCTAAATTCCCATTAAAAAAATAATGATCCGGACAAGATTTGAGTTTGGGCTAAAGAGAGATGGAGACTTGCAGTGTTATTAAAGCACGAAACATAGAATCCAACTACAATCCACAAGTTTACGACTTGAATTATCTATTCGCCTCGTTTCATGGAAAGACAGCCTTTGTGCACTTGACTATCTAAGCAGTTGGCGTACATATTGGAGGTGAATCCCATTCCAGTTCTCAAACTATATGCAGTGCTGCCACGTTAAGCTAGTCGCGCGTGCATTTCGGACTACAATGCGTTTTAGAAAAATGAGTTATTTATAAAGTAAGATTAATCACAACAGAGATGAATAGAATAGAAAAGATACTGGAACGTCAGAATGTGACAGAGGAAATGTATTAACTCTAGGCCGCCCACAACAAGCATACTGCAATTTCAATGTAAAACAAAGCTTATAGTAACCAGAACATACAAAACGACAATTGTCAGAAATTTAGCAACACATTTCTTTGAGCTGCGCTGTACTGAGGTACTAGGAAATTCATTACACCCGTTACATCTAAATTGTCCTAAACTGATAGCAAGAAGCATTCATTTCCATTTCAATAACATGTAATATACCCGCGAAGTATACGGGGTGTATTTAAGAGGTAGCTCAATTCAAAAGCTAATATGATATTACATGTATTATTGCGGCACTTTCGTCCCTTATCCAATTACACTTCATTTCGTTCGGAACGTTATAGAGCCACTGGCAAAATTTGAGTCATCGAGCTAAATCAGCATCTCTTAGGCAGTGCGTTCTTTGGACTCCGGGGCTCTCAATCCACATCTTTGATAAAAACGTATGTGTGTAATATTTGTGAATTCCAGCCTTATTTTCCTATCTATATCACAGATTCATGTGGTTTCGCGTGGAACTAAGCTAGGACGGCATTTTCAATGTCTTCGTTGGGGTAGTCGCATTCAAGGCGTTCAAATCTTCTAGGTTGTTCAAGGGTAATTTCGATCTCTCGACGGTTTTATGTACTCGTTAATGAGAAGATAGTCGAGCCTACGATGCATGAGTCTTAGTAGAACCGAAATGTTTTACATAGTACAATTTTAGGACGTCATATTTTTTCGAACGTGTACGCCGTCGGGAACTTTATGTAAGCTTTGTGGTACAGACGCTACGTTCATCCCGGTGTGTTTTACCGAAGCTTGATCTTCGTCAGCGTTCAGTATAGTTTCTGGATATCTTTTACGAAAATGTATTTGTTTAGGAAAATGATACGACAAGACCAAAGATACAAGCCACCATAATACAAGTTGGCAGTTAACGGTTGCCTACAACTGCACTCGACTCAAGAATTATGAATTATCAACAAGAAATGATTATTTATTTATTTGTAAAAAATTACTGAAAATATTAGAGGCTCTTTGCATGAAGAACCTCAAGGTTTGACGTCCTGCATACAATATTATATGTAAAGGCTGTAAAGATCACAAAGGGTATTTGCATCTAAGAGGTTTTGACGCACATTTAAGTACCTTAAAAAGTATTATACTGTGCAAAAAACAAGTGAGCATACACTACGAGTGCAATCGAACTAGACAGGTTTCGGGTGACTTTTTCATAGGAAAAATGAAAGTTAGTGTGGACGTCTCGAAACACAAAAGAGGTATAAAAAAAACCTCACTGCGAGATGCGTCGTGGAAATGCAGATAGATGTCAAAAACGAAAAAATTGGGCGTTCTGCACACACAGAGCACACTCATTGATCCCGGGTTATGCGGAGGATTTGGATATCTGAGGATCTGTTCAGTGCAAACACAAGCACGCCTATTTTTTTAAAAGAGTCAAAATAATGTATTTTAGTATGTACAATGATTTCATTGGTATTTTAAATGTACTCCCGACGATCTTTGAAGCTGGACGAAAAAAGGAAACTTACTACTGGTTAAGAAAACTCCGATCTAATGTTTGAATTCCGGTATATCCAACTGAAAACTTAAATGTGACGTTCAAATTATTCAACTTTATTGTTTCAGCAAAATTCCTGTACCCGCTCACCTTTACGCAATGTCGCTGGTTTAGCTGACAACCGTCGCCCCAGAAAACGCGTCTTAACCACAAAGGACAGTGAGAAAGGTAGGTGCAGTATCAT
Source organism: Tropilaelaps mercedesae (assembly GCA_002081605.1). Classification (NCBI taxonomy): domain Eukaryota; kingdom Metazoa; phylum Arthropoda; class Arachnida; order Mesostigmata; family Laelapidae; genus Tropilaelaps; species Tropilaelaps mercedesae. The sequence goes on from MNPL01018494.1 coordinate 8,055, forward strand.
GGCTTGTTAGGCCCCAAGCGGTTGCTGTTTGCCCTATTGTCATTGAAACGGACACACAGTAGCTAATTGTAGTCTGTGCACAATTATAAGGATAATAGTGTCCTTTGTGGAAAGACTAAAAGGCTCCTAGAGAATAGGTGTCTCGGCTTGGCCATTCTGTTTCGCCTGTCTCTTAGAACGTATACTGTTTCTTCTTATGACGTTGACTGACTTTGATTGGAGCTATAATAGTTTTTTTGCTATAGGGTCGTCCATGGGGTTTATTGTTACATGAAATATACGTAACGTCCTTGGAATATTAGCCACAGAACGGACGTTGATTTGTGGCACTACAATCAAATGATACGTTATGAAATTCCAATTAAAAATATCTGGCACCTGGCTAACCGAATGTCTGTCGGCGAGTCAAAGGCGGCAATGCCTACGCACGTGTTGGGAAAGCATGCATCTCACGACAACTATTCGGAGAGGGTAAACTACGGTTTCGGCGGTTCAGATCACCCCGTAGTCAGTACTACTCTAGTTCAGCATCCTCGTGCGCATGTCTATAATCAATAGCGTTTATACAAATCTAAAACAATATTTTCAATTTTATTTTCAAGTCATACCTACACTTATTGCATATTTACCGCCGCAGCAGCAAATAAATGAAAACGAACCTCTACTAATCCGCAGCGGTCGACCTGAGTTCGTGTTCCAGTCGAACTCACAAAATTGGACCTCTCAAGGCACCCCAGAAGCTGATCACTGACAACTCAATGTACTCAGTTATGACCAACGAACGGTACCAATATAGGTTGTTCTTATATGTATGCATATCTTACAAATAGTGTCAATTTCTTTCTCTGGCTCCTTGTTTGTGACTTATTCATTCGCATGAAGCAGAGATGAAAAAAGGTCTCAGCAATCGGTCAGTGAATGATGGATTGCCTGGAGAGGGTTAGTAAGCCGCATATGATCATGTTGAAAGCGTACTTGTCGAGCGAATTTCCTTTTTGGCAGGAGAATTATTTTCCTTTAGATGGAATTGTGTTTTAATGTGGCCAAATATATAGAAGTAGTATATATATATATATATATTTCACTTCTCATTTTCATAAAAAAAGTTGCGTATTACTTAGGCTGTTAGTAAATACCAGCGTAACGCTGTAAGAGCTTCTAGATTCATCAATCATACTGACTGGCCGGTTATGCTACTTGCGTATCTGCAAAGCATCGTATTATTGTAAAGCGGTCGTATTATTACCACTTTTTGTATTGCGCACAGTGCCTTTGAACATCATGTTTGACGAGTTTAACAGCTTTTGAATGCACTAGTTTTCCGAATGACCCATTTTGCACATTACACCGTACAATACATAACACTGTCTTGTAGAGCTTATTACTATAGTAGGCAAACAGCTCATAAAATGTTTTAAACGAATGAGATGATACATCTTCGATATGATTGTAGCTCTTTCAATGCTATATCAGCGTGTATCAAACGAGAATTCAAAGGAGAGTATCAAAGGAGAATTGATTTACTGACCGTAAGTGGAGAGGATAAATCCTCTCATACATCCACATTTCACCTTTGCCAATTAAGAGATACAGTTTTTACGACAGTTCAAGATCGTCTTTCGATTTCCTCGTCCAATAAAATTTTTTATCTTCCATTTAATTAATTCCTTCTTATTCATTTTCAAGGATATTTCTTTCTTTTTTGCTCGACTTAAAAAGCCAACACATTCATGTGTCGGACATCAGCCTGAACCTCACAACGTAGAGCACATTGGACCCTTTAAGAGCCAATATTACTTCAGAATTGGACATTCGTTACTCGATCAAGTTTTATACCCTCGTCCCGTCGCTGCGCGGCGTGTTTTTTTTTGGACTCCTTCTCCACCGCGGCATCTATGCATGTTTTTCTTTTTACACTGATCTCTAGCGCTAAGTAAAATGAATCCAGTATACTTTTAGTCGAGGAGCAGGCATTCTGGGAGAAAGTTGCATCTCTTAGCGCTCTGTTTTTCCGCCATCTGCCATGGCTAGGGCACCATCAGCAAAACCTTGCATCGACACAGCGGCGATCCTGTCTGCCAGTCAGGCCAGCAGTCAGGACGTCCCCGCGTTTCGCTTTCGAGGCATTAAAATCAACGAACGCGAAAGCGCCAACTACAGCCAGTGGGGTGGTTCAAAATTTACAACGACAAGGCTTTTCAGTCTCGTCGAAGTATCCAGGCACGAGGAAGAGTGGTGGTAGGTAGGTGACTTCGAGTAGAGCGAAACGGCACGTCACCCGCGGGAGAATACAGGAACAGGCATTAGCCGCAATGCACAGCAAGGAAGGCCTATACGAGCCGTAAGACTCACTCATCTTTGTCATACCAACGAGATTTTAGTAGACATGCTGGCTACCTCCTCCTTTCCTTTCTTTTTTTCGTTCATCTTCCTTCAGGTTCGTGGCTCTTATCTATCATTTTCTTGCTACGAAGAGGTTTGGCAGAGGCTGCCGATACTGTCGGTGTATACTTTCCATGCATCCACATCCGTCCGCTCGCCTGACCCGCGAATTGCTTTCTTGTTGTCGCTTTGTGAATCTACCAACGATGTATATGTGTAATAAAGTCATTGGTCACCACGAGTCACTATCCAGAGGCAAAGCCTGCTGGGGCGTCACCGCAGTGTGTACAGTATCATGGTACATTAACAATGACAATTGTCTCTAACATAACTTCATTAGTGCATGCGACGCTGTCATTTCATGAGTTGACTCTGTTGACTTCACGTCGACAACTCAATTGCATCGAAGGCGAGATTGATTGCACTTGCATTCATTTATGCAGTCGTTTATCTAAAAAATAAGCTCGGCATGGAGCAGCCGTGCGGTATAGGTTATCTGGCATAATTCAGTGTAATAATTTGTGCGTTGTCCATTCATTCCAAAGTTTCTATTGTGACCTGTATATTTAATGATATTGTTCAGTCAAATATAAAAGAAAGTGTGACATTCGCCTAAACCGATAAAGTCAGGTCAAGGGGAAATAAATGAGCATTATTATAGCAACAAACTCTGCAACAGTGCAATAGAAAAGAACAGTAGCAATTGTGATATGGTGAATACACAGAACAAGCACTCAAAATCACTGTTCTATAATTGCGCGTTTCACATATTCGTTTTAAGCTGTTGCATCTAATCTCTATGTCAAATAGGAATTCTTTAGGATATTTTGGTCCGAAATCATTTTTTTCGAAAATTTTACTTATGGGCATTTTTGGAATTAATCTATAGTGTTGTTCCGTATTATAATGTAATTTCAACTGGTCACAACCCATGTTCATATCTCGCAAGTGGAATTTGACATAGTTTGCTGTAACTTCCAACGGGAGCGTAATGAAAATGCACTTTTGTGTTTAATGGTGAAAACGGTGTTTGAGTATTCCGTAGCCCGCTATGTTTAGTTATCTTTAATAATTTGTCCGATATACCATCAAACGCAGCATACGTGAGCTTTTGATTGCGAACTAGTCAACAAAGTTCGCACATATCAGTGCGTGCCCGTACCCGCTTGGTGATACAACGGCACAAAGTATTCGTCTAACAAACGCGACCAGGCCATGCATCGCGAAAGGGAAACGGTCGATAGGGCAAATCGGTATCGTCGTGGCGTCTCAATTATTTTTTTCTTCTCATAGGGACGAGGGACTTCGGGAACACTTGATACACTCGGTGCGGTATGTGCATCTATCCCTACGTAAACAACAAAACACCGATCGTAAGCCGTATACGATCCTGGGCTCCAATTCGACATCGACATAAGAGGAATTGGCCTGGATTCATTGCATGAGTGTACAAGGGTACGGCCATCTAGGCGTCGGCTTTCAAGTCGAGTTCGGCCGATTGTCTGTAGCGGAAGGTTACTCTGAGCCGCCTTTGTTACGCTGATGACAGAGTCATTGCCGCCGTCGCTGTTGCCGCTGTTGACAATGAGATCACGTCGCTTATTTAAAGTTTCTTGAGCGCTCGCGTCGTCCGCCGTCACAAAAAGTGTACGCGCCCTCTGATGGGATTCTTTCGTTGTCGCTTGTTTCGTGGCGCC
>MNPL01018494.1:12683-29541 GCA_002081605.1 Tropilaelaps mercedesae
CTCAAAAAGCCCAGCCCCGCCGTTTCGCCTCGGCCTGTCGCTTCGTTTTTTTTTTGTCTGATTCTATACGTATACACGCTAGCCATCTACCTATATCCTTCTCGGGCCTTCTTTACCCCGCTGGTGCGCTGTTGCCGCTGAAGCCTCTTTGTTCTCTCGAAGACCCCGTTCACCCGTCTTTTAGCCATCATGCCACGATTACTTTCGTCGTTACCCTTGCGAACCTCCCGATCGTCTGAGACAGTAGCGGCGTCGGCGACCTCGGCCAACGTCGTTACCATCAAGTCGAATGTTAGTCAGTGGCCTCAGGAACTGGAAGCCGGTAGCAAGAGGAGCAACACGAAACAACATCGGGCGGACGCAACGAGGGGTTTTTTTGCCACAACGGCAACCGCAGCATCGGCGACGGTGCGAGGACCGACGACGACGATGGAGACGACAGCGTCCCTGCTGAGGTATGAGGAACGTGAGGTGAATCTCGTTCGCGAATCGAGGGAGGAGCAGGCGACAACAGTAAAGAGTAGCCAACGCAGACTGAGATCAGGGACCGCGCAAGAGCGAAGTAGCGGCGGTTCTAGGTGGGGGCGACAAACGAAGAGACTAGAAACGACTGCGGTTCATCGATGGGGCCGCAAGTGCAATGCTATGGCCCTCGTGCTTCCACCCCGGCTCCTCCCGCTCGTTGAAGAGTCTCGTGCAGATAAATCATGCTTTTCGAGTCTGAACACTGGTAAATCGACGAGAGAGCCTCTTGCCTGTTTTTCGGTAATCTGACATATAAACAGATAGCATGCGTTACTTGTGGCGAACGAAAACCTCGAACGAAGGCTGCTGGAGACACCACGGCCAAAGCAGGAATATAGGGCGTAATTCGTTCACAGGAAGTTATACAAGCAGAACGAACCATCGGTGAGAGAGTCGCAATTCAGGATTTTAAATTTTCAAACGGATTTGACCAAGTGGGGAAAGTTGTGATGAAAGCCGTAGTCTGAGGGGTCCGTTTTAGAGTACGACGGCTCCTATAGAACGTGTTGCGCAAAAATGAACGAAGAACCGGCAAAGACCATTAAAATTCAAAATTGATTTTTTACGAACTGACCTTAGGAAACTTGGGAACTCGTGTAGTGTGTTCTAAATACAACGTACGTGAACTTAATCAACAGAAGACTGTATAAACGCATACCCTTGCAATAGGCACGAGACATGAGATTATTTTTACCGAACCTCCGATGTTACATAACGGTTAAGAAAAATCAGAAACAGAAATCAGCGTAAAATCAGAAATCGAGCCTACTGAATCGTTTTTCGCTCAGTAAACTAGAGAAGTTCCCGTATTCACTTGATTAGCATTGTGGCTGTGCTCTAAAAAAAGAATCAAATTGAAAAAGACATGAGACAAAAAATTAATGCACGAAAAAAAGCCTCTTTCATTCTTTGTCAGTGGGAGGGGGATTACTTCGTTAGATTTTTCAGGCTACAAGACACGTTTGTGTGCAGAGTACGCGCAGTGTGCAAAGCCTCTTCGTTATAACGGTAGCTATTCATTTTCTAAACGCCAATCGTTTCAGGCGGTCGTCAAGACGGAAGCGAGCGGGAGTCATTAAAACCGGGTCCCTTTATAATAACAAAGAAGTGTCCCTGATGAACGGACGGTGAAGCGGCGTTTCTAAGTAAGCCGACATTTTCCTCACCAACATTAAGTGCCCTGTGGCGAAATGTATGTTTGTTTGCCTCTCAGAGGCGTGTGTATCGTCATTCGTCCGTCCTCTTTCCTGTTTGATCATCTCATTCTTCTACATTACAGGGTTGAGGCTATGAACGTACTCGAAGGATATGCTCATAGAATGGCGCGCGATAACGGTTGAGATCTCTGTGTTCAGTTGGCTCTCAATGATACTAAACTCGAGTATGGCTATGGCCACCGGCATCCAGCCTCGCTCGCTTCTTACTAGCAGAGACGTTCGAAGGGCGGCTTCGTATTGAGACAAATGGGATTCGTCGGCGAACTCGGAACGCCGATAGTTTCGAATTTCAGGAGTTCTTTAACGGCACCGCCTGGCTGCATTCAGGTCATGCTAGCCTAATATTACCGGCGGGACCCGTCGACCACGTCAAGCACTCCCGAACTACCCAGAACGGCATGGACGCCGAGCGGCATCTGACCCTTTGGCAGCGTCGTCCTATGTGGCTACCTCCCCTGAGTTCGCTCTCACAGTGTCTCGCCCTGTACTCTAATTCGATCTAATGCTCTCTAATCTAATCCCAGCGGACATCCATGAGACGTTTCGATGTGATCCCTCTTTCTCTCTCTCTACCCCGCTTGTTAGTCGACGAGCAAATTCAATAGCTACTATTCAAACAGTTCGTACATATCGTACGAGCGCGGCCCGATGACCTACAAACAGCTGGAAAAGTCCCACAGATGCGTAGTAGTTGCATAGCCGCCTGAATGTTCGAAACAACGTTCGTTGATTTCACCGAGTCTAAACAAATCGGCACTCTTTCTGTTGCGAGGCTGCAGGTGTAACGTATTCTGAATGCTCCGAGACGCACAGTGGACGACTGTCATCAATAGTGGGGGCAGCTGCACGACGCATAGCTGCGCTTCGCTAAAGAAGATAATTCCTATTATAAAATGCATCAGAGTGACTTACTTCGAGCCATTTCTAGGATGTTTCTTTCGACATCACGCAATTCCGTCAACGACTTGTTCAAAGTCTTCATGTTTTTTGCCTACTTTTGTTGGCCATTTTGTTCGACGTGCTTTGTAATGGAATTGAGGGAAGCCACAGAAGCACAGAAAAGTAGCAGACAACAACCGTAGCTTCTGCTCTTCGCGTAAAGAGTATCTTCCAATCATCGACGTTTACCATCACGTATCGGGGTTGAAAAACGGTCACGTTCTGAATGCTACGGCTGATGCATCTCGTCGATTAGAGACCAGCAGTTTAATAGCATGAATTTATGAGCGGATGTCTGTATAAATACTCGTTCGCTTTCGACTTACGAAAAAGATACTTTCCTTCGTCGAGCGTTTCTCGGTCTTCATATGCGTTGAACGCATTGTTGAGGTAAAGTCAATAAACCTCACTCCAAATAATGCCTGTTATAAACCGGCAATCCGTTACACTACCTAAATACTCGTCCAAATATCTTGTGATATTAGTGAAGATAATCAGATATTGGCATAGGGACTCGATCTTCAAGACTGCGTGATCATTAATCAAGGCGGAAGTTTCCTGGTCATATCGGTAGCTAGTGGCAACGTCTGCGTCTTTCCCCGACACATTTAGGTACAATTTCCTAGCAAGCTTCTTCCTCTGGTGAAATAAATGGAGGCGGACAGATCGCACTTTCTCACTTAACCTGCGTGGGAGATGGCTAAGTGTCAAACCTCAGTGCCCCTTCCCCACTAACCTCTCCGCTGAGTTCCCTTTCCGTTGGCGAGCACGCTTCTATTCCCCTCACGTGGCTCCGCAGTGGCTTGACAATTCTCTTCCTGACAAGGATCGACAAGTAGACTTTAAATGGTCTGTCTATAGAGATAGCTTCCTCTGGTCAGCCATCGCTCAACGATTTCGGATATGATCGAGCACCCCACGTCCGCCAAAAATGAACCTCAAAGGAGCTCCGGGAACAACAAACTAGTTAAGAAGCATCGATCGATAAATGGCATAACGAGTCGCAGCAACGCATCACCTAACGATTCTTCACTTGTTGCCCCTGTCTCCCCGTCCTTCGTTGTGTGTTGGCGCCGCGACCTCACCACAGGCGTACTCACCATGAACTGAAAGCCATCACGCTATCGTGTGATAGCCTGACAGGATGCGTCGGCGTGTCCTAAGTCGCTGTCGAGCTGCATTCGACTGCATGACCGGTGCGCGTACGTACAGTTCTATTGAGTGTGGCCAAAATCGGGGCTCTGCTAATCATGGGCTCGTACGATAGGCGTGCGCAAAACGACGACAGTGTGCCAATGACATAGCGGAAGCAGTTGGGGTAGCGCGGACATACGAACGCCCATAGGGGACATCTAAGTGTTGTGGAGGATGTGGACGATGTTCGAATTTCGGATACAGCAGCAGTTCGTGTCATCGCAGGTTATCAACCGATCCGGTTTCTACGATGGTGCGACAGCCGTCAGCGCCTCGTCTAAAAGGCCGCAGACGGCACCTATTGGTGGAGGCGGTACATGCGGTCGACGATGGTGGCTACTTATGAGGGTGATTCTAGCTTGGACACTATTTTCGATATGGTTCAGTGACAGTGTTGTCTGTTCGGCCGGAGCAGTGCGTGTTCCGGGGGCTGTGCACGAATGCGACTTTTTTCCGCTGTGCACGTGCACGCACGCCATGGTCACCTGCGTCGGCGTACCCGTTTTCACGCTCAAAGGTACGAGACATAGCGAACATTCGGCCGCCACGATCTTAACTGCTTTACATTCAGTTGTGTTGGGAGTGGGGGATAACCTTTAAACACTGCTCGTAACATATAAGCATGAGAAAGCTGTTTAACGCTCATTAGTGTCGGTCATATCGGGACGTTTATGTGAGGATTTTCCGCCCCTAACAATGACTATGACGATTTGGTTGCTTTCTAAGGGAAATCGTGTGTGGCCATTTCTCGAATTGCGACAATTCGACCCACTGAATTAGAGGCTGCTACACTCATTTATTTGCTCCTGTTATATGGATATCAAAGTGCGTTGTATGTACTCAAAACATTACGTGAGATGGTGTTAGTGTGTCGGGTTTCGCTAATGAGGCTAGAGCTTGACAAGTAAGAGTCTCACAGAACTGCTCACAATAGGTTTACACGTAGCGTTCTTCGGGTTGATGAGAACTTAGTACATTGCATAGAACGTGATGAAATTTATCAATCGCAAACTACCTGGCCATATGATGGTTTGAACGACCCAAATTATTGCATATGTAGTCGCTCATTGTCCCAGTACTGTAGAATTCGCCATCATGATCACGCGTTTCTGTTTCCAGTTGCCGATATTCTCATTTAGAGTCCGCTGCGAGTGACAGATTGGACCGCAGCCTTAAATCGAAACAGAGCGGTGCGTGTGTTTAGCTGCGGGTTTCCTCACATAGGTAGTGTTACCAATGTTTTTCATCAATTTTTTTAGTGTGAAGTACCTGAGCGGAAGAACTCCTTGGCCAGCGGTATTTAGCACGGTACTAATCCAGCACGCCCCTAATATACAAACATCTGGTGTAAAACGTAATTATCCTTCTTCAGATATTCAGTTAGATCACTCCGGCGAGATTGCATCAAAGCTATCTTTAAAAGCGTCCCATTTACCTGTTTATACATCTACCTGTACAAAAGTGTTGTAGAAACATTAGGATTTTTTTAATTACTATAATTATACTATAATTAGAGCTGGAACTACATTAGAGATGGGATTACATTCAATCCATTTTCAGTCCATGTTCTCTGGATAAAATGGACTAGACAAGGCACAGTGAAATTAAGCTGGCAGATACAAGTTGCCCGCATCGAATGTTAGATTTCGACCTAGAATGTTCTAGGCTATGCCCGTAATCATTAGTCCTATAAAAGCATACTTTGTTATCGGCAGAGGTTCGGCTCGCCTAACGGATGAAATGATAAAACGAACTACAGTACTTGGGCTTCAAACAGCTTCATCACCTATACAGCCAAGCGAGGTGTGCAAATTAATTACGCGCAGTTGTTACCGTCAAAGCACAACGCACCTTGTGGGCGTGATTAAGAGTGTATTTTTTACGTAACGCACAAATTGATTGGTCATTTGATGCATGAAGTTATGAACGGGCCACGTCGCTAGTGTTTACTGTGTGTCGCACAGACGACACAGCATCCCATTCGTCTGAATCCCTTCTATTGATATTCTATACAGAACCTGATTGAAACATTTAGCACGGCAAGCCACCTATGTGGTACAGGTTCCTCGTTCGTACGCATCGGTGTTTCGGTATCTGCATTTTCGAATAGCGATACTGTTACAACCAAGTACGCATCATTAGGCTGAAACATTGAGCCAGGGGTCCGAACGTGGTCGGCGCTTTAATATTTCAATTCTGGGCCCATCGCCGCCGCCGGTTTGGTCGTACGTTTTTCGCTCTGATAGCTCCGGTTCTATCTGAGATTCAGGCAGAAAAAATATTTGAGGTGGATGAAAGAAAATGCGTTCACACCCAGAGTACCTCGTTCGGCAACACCAGTTTAGGAGTGGAATGCACATGCGCGCACGCACGCACAGAATATACAGAGAAGGTGAATTTTGTACATAATTGAAGGCAAGCCGTCAGAAAGCAGCTCTCAGACAGATCTTCATTACCGTCTCGCCAAACTGGATGAACGCTCAGCTAGGTGACGTACGCTAAATACCGTCATCAGAAACGCCGTTGGTCATCGTTTATGCCGCCCAGGTGCCTTAAATACTTTCTGTCGGATGTCCGGCGCTGAATCGTAATTAATAACCAACCTTCGTTGCTGAGATATATACGCGTGTAAGATAGAACCGTTATAAATTAATTTGGAGCTGTAGTCGGAGATGACAACCTAGTCAATACGTTCCTTAGGCTCGCAGTTTAGAGAGCCGGGGCATCGATGGTTCTACCGTGCATTTAAGCTAAAATCTAGAATTTAGCTTATTTATTCCTTTATTCAATGAAATAAACATTTTCATGTAGTTAATAAATACTTCAAGCACTGTTGAACTGAGGTTAATTGTTCATTCGATAAGAACCGAATCGTAGGCATCCCCTGCTTTGGCCGCGTCTACAACATCCGGCCGTGCTTTAATGTATTTCCATTTATCGGCCTTGATGTATCTTTAGGCAGAAAGCACCTTTATGGATAGCATAAATGCTGCTGGCTAGCTTTGTAAAATGGACTTCTCTAGCTGTCCGTGCCGCAACCGTAGACAGAATACCTAGCTGCCGAATTTACGGTAAATATATTTTTAGGCCATTGCGTTGTGTGTACAGCCAATAGGGCAGGATGACACGCGATGGAAATCCACGGATAACGTATCGATTTTGAACGCGTATACGTATTGAGATTGTACGTCCAAAGCAAACTACAAATTGGTATCGACTGCACTACGAAGGAACTCCGGGGCGCGACTTGATATGTAGCACTTGCAATTTGGCAAAAGTCTTGCCAAGACGTTGACCATTTTTTGGGCCATCGTCAAAAGACCCATTTGTCATTACACCGATTTCTAATGTACATGTGTTTTTTGCAGCCGACTTAATAATAAAGCACTGGTGAAATAGCAGGGCCGAGAGGTTAAAAATGTTGTTGTCATCATAAATAACATGACACCTTCTTGGCATGCCTATCCACGGTTCTTTTGAAGCGTGTTTTAATTGCCCATAGAAACATATTGATATTATTGTTGAATTTCAAACAGATTTGACTTCAAAATGGGTTAAATTATGGGGAGTACAAAAAATATTGCTATGAAAAAGAGTTTTAGGGAAATTAGGACGTCGCCAGTTCTGATTGGACAAGTACAACAGGTCATGGACGTTCTATTCCTTGATAGGAAATTTGCTTAGTTTTACGTTGATTATTTTCAAGTATACTTATGTTCGTATGCGCTATTAGGCCCGTACAGCTGCACCCTTATATATATGTATATATATATATATATATATATATTGTTGTGCGTGTGCAGGCAGCAAAAACAGGAAATTTAAATGTCTGCATTTTAACTATTCGCTTATTGCTTAAAAAATTATATTATTTAAAGGCTCGTGGGAGCAATATTCGTTTATGCTTACCACGCATGGTCGACCGAAGATCCTAGCAAATTTCATAAAAACGATGACAAATGTATAAGATTCACTCGAACAGCGATCGTATTTCCCGGAGTACAGTAGGTTAGGTTACAGTGCTATATGTTTCCTGATGCAGCCCTTCGATCAAAACAATAAAGTGTTATTTGGTCTCAGCGGTGCGGATATCGAGCTCATGCTGGTCCAGTCCTAAAATAAATCCGATATTTCGTTTGTGGATTTGCATAACGTTTAGCGGGCAGCCTCCACCCGCAAACAGCACGGGAAATGCCTGCATACATCGCCTGCACTGATACCGATTGTCATTACAATGCAACAATGTAAACAGAAAAGATGACACAGAACGGTAAGACAGCGTCGTACCAAGGACGAAGGTTAGACTTTTCGAAGACATGTATGCACGAACACACTGTTCTCAAATGAGGCTTTGTATCCTGTTGTGTACTCATTAGAGAAGTTGGCTCCACGAACGGAAGCATCGTTCGAGTCGCTGCTGCCATCTTTCGTTACTATATTTTTCAGAGGACACTTTAAAGGCGTGCAACCAGTGCTATATGTCGAGCTCGGTGACTTGGCGCATTCGTGTGCGCGTAGCGATCGGAGGAGACACGTAGGTGCACGGGTCCAATCCCCGCTGTTGCACATTTACGGGGTCCGTCTGTCAAAGTAATGCAGAAGGCGCTACCGTGGACGTTAAATGATGGCTGACGGCCAGCCCTAAAAAAGTGTAAAGGTGTAACCAGTGCTATCTAAAGCGCAAAAGCATCTTGTGGGTGCTTTCTTCTTGTAAAAGTCTCTCGTAAGTTTTTCACCTTTAGGTTCGCAGCTATGCGATCTCTCTTATACTGTTCTAGGCCTACAAGGTAGACCCGCCCACCGCGGCTAACTAGAAATAGGTTTCGAAACTATACTTCTCACCCGGGTGGTTTCGTCGATATAATATTTTTTCAGTGGTTGGCTGGCATAATATGAGTGCAAATACAAAAACGTAGTCCTTGGCGGAAGGTCACGACCTCTTAACGACCTCTGCATCTCGCAAGTAAGATTAAGTAGCAAGTCAGCCTTAAACTGCTAAGTGCAGGTTAAGACAGTCATTCAATATGTTTAAATGTAATACGTTACTTTTGTTTATTTTGCTCACCATCATGAAATTATCAGCTCTCACGTAGCTGAATGCTATATGTCTGGCTACGTTTGACATATTAACTTCCCTTGCAACTTTAGCTGACTCTCTATCTGGGGAAAAACTAAACATCATATCTCATGCTTGCCTCCGCCGTCTCAAATGGATTTGACGACTTAACTAAACAAGAACTTTTTCCCATGGTCACTCCAGATGCTGGAAGGTTGTATGACATGACAGAACGGGTCGCATATCGTATGCATGCGGGGGGCAGACAAAGTCTACGCGAAAGCTTGATACATTTTCTGCGACTGTTAGACAAAAGGATTGTTCTAATTCGGAGGGGTAACAGCAATTATCGATTGCTTTTGCTCCTTTCGAACAGAACGCCACGATCCTTAACATCTGTCAGGTCAACTTTTCCTACTACTCTCTCTCCCTCTCTCTGACCCTCGAGATGATGAAGGAAATTGATATAGACAAAATGTACAGTAAGAACGAAAACGTGTGTGAGTCGACAAAAAAAAAGAGAAAGTGAGAGAGAACTTGTGATATGAGCCACTGGAGGGTCGTATCGTCACGCGCCACGTATGGCAGGGTTCCCTTCTCGAGAGTGCCAAGTCAGTCGCCAACTTTATAATTAAAAAAACACGGCTGACTGTGTCAGCAGGTCTAGCGGATCTGCTGAGATGAGCTGGCAAAAGGCGGCGCTCCCGTGAACTGTCTCGATCGAAGGAGGCCATCATGACGCACTGGAGATTTAGCTTTGGCCTGTGTGGTGCCTATGTATCGTTTTGTGTCGAGGGAAAAAATCTGTCCCAATGATGGTACAGGCTCTGGTAGTGGTGGCAAACCCAAGCACATGCGTCGATCAATACTAAGGGGCCTGGCGTGACGCGGAGTGATGCTCTCGTGACGTGGGCGGGGCAGCGACTTCGATAAACTGGGTAACGTCGGGACTGGAGTCCCTAGGTTGAACAGGTTTTATATGCCGAGGATTGCCAGTCGTCTCTCGTTGCTATAGCGCATCGTCATTATAGGAATAATAATTACATCGGCCTTCAAAAATGAATACAAAGTGTTCGGTGCATACCCGTGTATGCCTGTACAACTGCAAAGGTATCGCGCAGAGTGCGTTGGTTGAAGATGCGAAAACGAACAAAAAGTTTTTGACTGCATGTTATTGATACATGTCGCTGACATATGATCTGAACAGGCCGGACGTGGACCCTGCGACCCGTTGAGCCTATCCAAAAGTCGTATGAAGATGTTTGATACATGTGTTGAGAAACCCGCTTTTCAATACTAGATCATGCGATCAATGTGAATGGAAACATTTGTAAAGCTATTTCGTTTATTAAAAATCGTAGGTGCACTTCATTGCATTGAAAATATAGTGTACGCGCATGGAATTCATTCAGTGTTTCCGTCCGTGAATCTAGGATGCGTGAGGTGATTTCGAAGACGGTGCTGTCTACTCTCACCTGCTACTAAAATTTGAAAACCCAAAAGCGAATAAGTCAAGTGTGTCTTTTCGGATCGGAGGGCTTTAACACCATTCTTTCAAAATCATGTACGCTCATCCAGGGGGATTATTCTTTAGACTAATCTAAGTGTCTAAAGGAAATCCCGAGGACGTTTGGGCTACCAGCAGTCGATAATCGGGTCATCGAATATCATCTACAAAATATTTGTTCTTGTTCATGAATTATCCAAAAACACCCACCCTACATAGCAAACGTCACCCCACGATTTGTAAAAAACGCCTGTGCATATATGACCGGTAATTCTTCGTGCTATTTCCCCTACATACACCTTTATGCCGTTGATAGGACCTGCACTTGCTAGGTAGGCAATCGATGGCAATTGAACAGGTCAACCTTTATCTATATTTTTTTAAAGCTGACCATCAGCCAACATTTAACGTCCACGGTAGCAGCTTTTGCATTACTTCGTAAGACGGACCCCATATAAATGCAAATGTGCACCGGCGGGGATCGAACCCGTTCAGCTACGTGTCTTCTCCAGTCGCAAGGCGCATACGAATGCACCAAGCCACTGAGCTCGACAGGTCAACCTTTATCTAGGCGGATCTAACAATCGCTCGTGGAGCTCCTTGTTTATAATCCATTAATTCATCATATGGCAATAAGCACGAAGAGAGCAACTGTTCCCCCTTACATTGCGTCGACCCCGAAAGCGTGTCAACTCGGGTGTGAATTGGCTGGCTCAAGACCACTCAAGGGTAACTCGGCATCGCGGCCGGCACCATCGCCTTTGCCCTGAGAAACACCCGATTGAGCCGATCCACTACTGATCGGTGCGGGTCCGATAAGACGGAAATCTAATATTGTCATAATAGAATATTCACGCAGGCGCCGTTCAGCTACGAGTACACATACACAGGCACCGAAGTACTGCCTCCATGGTGGAGGGAATCTACGCACATGTGCTTCGAAGTAATTTTTGTCAATCACATCCAGACGTCAAGTCGAATCTACATACGTATATAACTGTGGATGGGTGTGCTTCTCTGCAGTTGAGGTGTGCCAAGGGATAACTGCCAATATAGATAGTTTCTTGTCTGTCCGCGTTTATTCAATGACAGATCCAGTCAGCAAGCTGGGCCTATTCAACACCTTCAAGGATCCTCGACTTACTTTACAGGAGCCTTTACAGTTGTTAATTCGTGGAACGGAGACAACTCCCGGACTTGAAATAAAAATAATCATGTAAGACGTCTTTTTTATACCATTAATCTGACATAGGAGATATGGAAAAAATAAATGTGAACGTCTCTTTTTATCTAATCGTGATAAGAGGGGAAGCTTTTGTTCTGCTATTCCCGTCCGGTGTTGCACTATTGGGCCCTGGTCAGGGCAATGAAGATTCTACATGGCTCCAAATTATGTTATTGTTAAAATTGCCATTATGCTCCTGCGACAATTAATGGGATGAGATCTTGCCGCGTAATAGATGCTGTAAAACCAGTATGGGTGAAGGATTTAGCTTTTATAAAAGCAATGTTCTTATTAGTGGTTATAACTCACGTTTGAACGAGGAAAAAACTACTGAGGATTCGCTCGCATGGAATGTGTTTACAACAGTTTGAGGACGGCCAGCGTCGACCTCCGAGGCAGGTAAAATGATTGCTGACTATGTTAGTTCCATTTTCACATCGACTAACGAGAAGAGGTTAGTCGAAGAACTTTCTTTAAGTTTCGATACTGCCAGTAAATTAAAACGTTCGCTTCTGTCCACCGGTTGGGTACTGCAGTTTAAATACTCACTGATTGGCATGAATACGCAGTTAGGAGAGACGATACACGAGTCCTCTATTAATTATTTGCCCTAACGCTCACAACATCTATTTGTTTGAAAGTATAGAGCTGCTTCCCGGACGATTTGGACTGCTTTACAGATACAGTATTTCCAATTCACTTGTCTCTGCCCTACTGGATGTTATCAGCAATCGAATGAGTACTGCTTGAGTTCATTACGTATGTAATCCACGACACTCGTGAAATAGGCTCGTCACGCATTAACCTGACTGTAAACGATTAGACCCTCATACCTGAACATAGGCATAACATGCATTGTATATTATACTGTTTTCACATTGCGCGTTGCATTGTCTTACTGGTCTACTTATTGTCCTCCATTAAACTGCGATCCGCGGTGATATGACTGCAAATCGACATGAATGTGCGCACAAATTTATCTACAAAAACTCTGGGGTAAAACATAAAATGGAATTTCAAATTGTGATCGAGGTACGCATCATCAATGAAATCAATAGCGTGTACCAAGGCTATTTGGCAATTTCAAAATCATGATGAGTCACAACGAATTACCAATGCTGACTAAAAGCGAGTAGCTTGCAGAACAAGGTACTGGGACGATCAGTTTCATCATCGCCTAACACTAGTATTTCAAGAGTTATTTCATTAAACACGGAGATCAAATATCCAACTTCAAAATCAGACGATAATTTTTGCTCTTATTCGTAATATCCTCGATCAGGCTCTATGTTGAGACAATTTTTCGTATGCAGAGCCATGCAGTGCATCACGAAGTATCTAATCCGTAATCTATACATTAATTTCCCTGGGCTTTCAGTCGGTAACGGTTGCTAAATTCATCTAGCTCTCGCGATAGGGTGTACTTTATGATAATGAAAGAGAAATGTTTATATTAATGCTCCTTGTTCATGCCATTAAGTGTACTGTGAACATTTGTTAAGGATATCGATTATTACTCACTGAGCTGTAAATCTTACAAAAAATAGTGAACGCATGCATCGCGCAGAAAACTTGAGTCTTCAGTGTTTATATAAATAGTAAAATAGAACAAAAGTTCATATAAAAATCGTCTATTGTCGAAGTCATCAACAAATTAACGCATCTTTCTTGCGCACCAATAAAGCGAACACTTCAAATCAAATGACATGAATTTTACGTGAGTCAAAACCGATCTGCAAAGCGGAAATAGGCTGATCAGTCAGATTTGTTACTACTCACTTAATTTAACTGCATTCACTTTATATGTTATGATCATCGTCGATATGATATAGGGCCAAAGAATTTTTTTGGTCCTGCTGCGGTATTTGGTATAAATGTTTATGAAACTTTTAGCATGTATTTCGATAAATTGTATGCACTTTTACGCATGCAACACATAGCCCTATTATACAGGGTCTGAAAAAACTTGAATACATTGCGACAAAGGCTATCTTCAGAAGTAGTGGGGCCCATTTCCCACAATGTCGACAGACGTCGGTAGAAAAGCGGTAAAGGTCTCGAGAACAGTAGTAAAAGAAAAACCACATAGTTAAACAACAAGAACACAAATTCAGATGAGTATTTTCCTTTCGGCTGTTGAAAAACAGTTGCTACTTTCATCGAATAGCGTACTACGTGGAGGCCTGAGAAAAAATGCGTCTGACGATACCTATACTCCGTGCAACGGTCTGCTGCCGCTTACAATGTTCACACAACGCTCACAAGTTAAATTATTAGGAGATTAATGTGCATGAATTATCTCCATTTCTACACGACTGTATCAAATATATATCAATGTGCGGTATAACGGATCGCTCAGATAATGGAAGCGCGACAGTTCCCGCGTTCAGCCCAACCGCTCACAGTGAAAGACCAGCGACGTCTAAACATGTATAGGACTAGCTACCATCTGCAAATTCAGCTTCGCTGTTCTCAGTAGCGCTAACGATAGTTATGTCTGGGCATGTCTATGGTTACCAAAAGTGCTTTGACACCCACTGAGCTCGTGCGGTGGAAACCCAGTACAAACACATACACACACGCACGTACCATGTCATGCTT
The DNA here is from genome assembly GCA_002081605.1 of Tropilaelaps mercedesae. Classification (NCBI taxonomy): domain Eukaryota; kingdom Metazoa; phylum Arthropoda; class Arachnida; order Mesostigmata; family Laelapidae; genus Tropilaelaps; species Tropilaelaps mercedesae. The sequence continues at coordinate 26,948 of MNPL01018494.1, forward strand.
GTATAAAGTGCTATCGAAGCAGATATCCACAGATGTTACGGGACAAACAGGAAGGAGAAACTAAGTTTTTGGGGTTTGAGAGCTCCATTGAAAAGCTAATATTTCACTCCATTTCGTTTGATTCAGCAGTTTGGCACGGCGCAAACAGGCTTAAAATCAATGCAAGGTACTCATCAGTTCACATGTACCGTGACAGGTTGTAGCGCATCACATCAAACCGAAAACGAAATGACAAGAGCTTCTTGTAGAGGCCGCATAAATATATGGCGAACAGAGCAGAGGTAAAGAATATCGGAACTTAGGGTCAGCGATAAGATGTGCCAGTGTAGTTAATGTGGTTTCGAAAATAGAACTTTGACCAAAAAAATGATTGGATCCTATCTATGTCACAGTAATATAATCTAATGTATGCGCAGTGTGGTAATCACATGGATATACGCACGCACGCGCGCACGAACCACTGAGCCTCACTAGATGAGCTTAATTCTTCTTACCCCTTTCCACTATGCCTTGCTTCGGAAAGGGGGTTTTATATTAACGTTACATGCGTAGCTTCGAGACTGCGAATGAACATTTCCTCGTAGACTAAAATCACGTGTCTAGCTAGCACTACTGTACGCCATAGTTGCATGTGAATAAAAACATTTTGACAATAGCACTCTCTGTACGACGAGCATGTTTAGAACGACATTGCAATTGACGAATGCCCGTTTCATGGAGGATTTGTATATCCATGTTCGTATAAACATCGATCACCGGCATTATATTACCTTTGGAGTGCCTTTGACAAACGTAAGCTTTGTCATTCGACTCATACTAGCGAGGACCAAAGCAAATATATTTCCTACAAATACAGGGGGTCAATTTGTACGCTTTATTATTTTAATTCTCTGCAAATTTCTGTTTTCTGAATGTTTCGAATTGCTGTTCCGCTACGTTAGGACTTCATTGCTTGACAAATAGGTGGCAATGATTGTTGCGTTAAAGAAAAACAAATTCTTGTTTGCGTATGTTGAACAGCTTCCTACGGGCGGGGTAAAGCCTTTAATTATCTTATTGGAAAGTGCTGTTCACTGGTGTTCACCAGTTACGTGAAGTATTTTCAGAACTAAACGATTGCGTGGTTGAAGATTAGTTTTCGTCTATTATCAAATTCTCAAGCAACTTTGATGATTGAACAGTATTATTTCTTCTACCTATGTTCTTGATATCCGCGTTTTTTTCGAAGAAAAGACACCGACTACCGGAAAACTATGTGACCATCCCGTGCTCCTCTAACCATAACGACATCTTCCTCCAAACGGCTGGGTAATCCAAATATTATCAAGGTATGAAATGAGAAAAATTATAAATGGAAACGATTTTCTTAAATATCTTACGGGTTTGATTTACTAGCAGGGGTAACACCCGCAGAAACAAACAACTCAGTCGATAAAAGCCACCATCTCCAGAGAAAAATTGGATATTTAAATAAACAATCGTTCTTACACTCCGTTTTCTGAAGCTTCAAGCTGATCGAATTACAGACGTAGACATCCTTTCTGACACTGGTGACTGCGACAAAAATACCAGTTTTAAGAGGGCGAACGCTGAAGGTCGCGTTATCTAGATGGCCAGTGAAAATACCATTATCCCAAGAAGCATGATGAATAGGTTGCTTGGCTGGATATATTTTTATCTGGGTCCAAAACAGTATCGACAAAAGCCAGAAGTGCGAGGTTTGATTGGAGTGTTGAGAATACGGTCGCTGCCTAAAAACTATAATAGTATATTGGAAATGAATAGCACATCAGCCAAATGTTGCTTGTTATATCCATTGTCCACTATTTTAAAATTATATAGATTCCCAAAATTCTATGATTTCCTATATCCCTAAACTCGCATTATCTACAAGGCATTTGTTTCTATAAGGCCAATAGAATATGAGGCTTTTAGTACTATTGGGATGATGAAAATCATGCGTGTGATTTATTAATTGTGCAAAATGTTTATGTTTACGTTCAAATCGTGGCTCTTGGAAATCACATGAAAATGTGAAGCAGTTACAGGTCTGTTCTTCCACAGCTGTCGTTCGAGGTCTATATTAGTTACGTTTTGTGCCATCCTCGAATAAAAGCATGGTCCGTGACAATGTATTTGAGAAATCAGTAAAAATACCGATTAAATGTTGACCATAATAGTCACTAAATGTGTATGATAATGACATTTATGACGAGTCCGGTACGAGATCTAGGTAACAAAATGATTGGTTAAATGATCCGTAAAAGATTGAAGCTCTGAGAGTGGCCATTCAGTATATTCGTGCGCTGCTACAAAATCGATAAAGCCATTAAATTCATCTGTTCCTTGCTTTGCTCTCATCGTAAACCGTAAAACCGTACGGATGTCTTTTGTTAGCTTTAAAACAATAGCTGATCGCTACACAATTGTCTGGTCAAGTGAGCTAAACATCCGATTCTGTCCTACCCATCTTGTTACCACATGTCGTAAATATATATTTAAAACCAAGTCACCTTTCTTCGTTAGCTAAGGACCTGACTTGCTAGAAGGTTCATTCCTTGGGTTGATTATATATATATATATATATATATATA
>MNPL01018495.1:0-10348 GCA_002081605.1 Tropilaelaps mercedesae
TATATATATATATATATATATATTCAGGTCGTCCGGAAAATGCTTGCAATTGAGACTGCAACTCCTCGAGTTCGGGGCCATGAAGCAGCAGCAGATCCGTTGCATGGCCGCTAAAACGCAGGAAAACAACGTCGAGGAATATCGTACCGTGACTGTGGAAAAACGTGACGCGTGTGTTTCTACTGCAGTTTAATTTGTGCCTCGTGTCGCATGTAGGATATTCAGGCGGCTGTATTTCTAAATGGACTCCAACCCAGAAGGGATGATTGTGCTGCGCGCGGATGTACCAATCGCGGAATCTTCTCTGTTGTTTTTCAATCCTCATTCCTTGAACGTGTAATTATACTGCTGGATGTACTCCTGGCAACGTGGCTGACGCCAAATGCATTCTTGTCGAAATCGGCTTATCGGCCTATTTTCCAGTAGTCCCAACTGGGTTTGGACTGCGTCTGCGATGCTGTCTCACGCCGTCTCAGCCTACTCAGTCGGCTGACACAAATATGCGAAGTGTTTGGATTTACTCGGCGACGCAAGTTACGTCAACTATGCTGTGGCAAAGTTCATCGTCGGACGAATCCGATCAGAAGCAATCTCAGAGAATGTCTCGAAGCGCCCCTGTGAACTTGAATATGAATTATAACTCATTTAAGTTTCGGCCTGGTAACGTGTTTGACGGCGGCGGATCGATGAAGTCCAACTTCACACACGGCTTCGGTAAACTGTGTATCCAACTTCGCCAGACATTGCCAAGATTGCCTAGAGGATGTTTGGACATGTTCGTCTGTGCATCATCCTGCCTAGGACAGCGCGAACAAACGGCTAACGTTGTCTCAAATTAATCATTCGAGACGATGGTCTCTAAAAGCCGCAAACAAGTTACAACTTTTGACATGTCCCTATTACCGCCAGCCCCATATCAATTGCGATTGAAAAATAAAAAGTAACTTTATTACGAAACAAAATACTTTCTTGGCTTACGTTTCTTGACGTATCGATGTCGAAGGCGTATTCGCAAACGAAGAATCAGCCTCTAACCTTGAAGGTGACAATCATATGATGCGTTCATTCGAACGCGCGAGAGATTTAGGACAGAGTTGGCCCAATGCCGGTCGGCCTGCGCAGATCGAATCCCAGTGTCGATGTTTGTGCATTCATCTCGCTCCGAGATGTAACAGCTCGCCCGGGAAAGCCGGAGCCGCTGTGTGCCTTCAGCATTTTTCCCTGCACAGGCAGCATTTGTGGTTCATCGTAAAGTTTGTCTGACCTGCCTCTTCTTCCTGGCCGTGTCTGCTTACGTCAGACGTCATTTGGCTTCCGGTGGCTTTTTTTTGTAGCTTGGAAGTGTGCGCCCGCGCTCCGTGTCCGGTCGTCTGACGCTGCGTCCAGCCATTAAGTATGGCGTCTGCCAGGACGAAGGGACGCATGACACTTGGGCACTACACTTAAAAGTCAATTGTAGGGCAAAGCCGAAGGGTGAAAATGAACTCAGATGAGGATAGCAAAGTTAGTCAATTGGTCCGCCGGTTCTCTAGATCGTTGTCGTTATCGAACACGGATTCTGCTGAGATGGACGGACGACCGCTGCGACTCGAACCAACCGCCCCCATCGCCCCATGCGTACTTCTCATTTCCTGCAACTTCTCATTCCCTCTAACGACTTGATGATCAGATGATCGAGTGCGACTGAACAGGCCCGACGCCACGGGTCTTTCAACATTGACATTTGCTTTCTACCTCGGTGGTAGGCCCGGAGCAGGCCGTCGGTCACCTTCGGTATCGCACGAATTCGTTGGCTGTTGCCTACTTCGAACGCGTATTCACATATGGTCGTTGCAGACATTTTTTCTGCATCATCAGCACTTTTTCCCTGTCGAGTCACGCATGCCTAGAGGACGTCTGTGCTCGCTTTATCGTTCTATATACTAAACGGTAATGCATTGTTGTTTCGTTTGTGAATAGCCAAATTCATGCATCGTCTATGAAAGGTCTTTTTTTTTGCCTGATCCTTTCGTGGCCAATGAACTTTATCGCGTCAGGAAACTGCAGCCGTCGTACGGCGCTGTTCGAAGATCTACTTTGAAGCCTACAGACAACGAATTCTTCAACGAATTCGGCTGAAATTTGTGCTGTTGTCAAGGACGACAGAAAATTGGCCCTCCAGTACCTTAAACAAGCGGCTGGTGTGCCTGGGCGCAGGTGAACGAAATCGCGAGAACCAAACCGCCGCGCATTTGGCAAAATGCGCAATCAGTGGCGCGACGATACTGTTGAAAAACATGCACCAGTACGAAAAGTATGGGCGGTTATTCAGATGAAGGAATTCAGATGAGGAAACAAGTTTGCCTCGTGCATCGAAACTCGGACTGAGCTTTTCCGCAGGCGCTGGGGCGTCCGCGTTAAGCATTTTTTACGTGATAAGCACAAAGTTTAGGACACGCCGTGGGCCAGGTTCGATGAGGCTGTAGGACGACGTTACGCATCGAGTCCTTACACAACGAACTGTGCCAAGTCGGCGGTATTGAGAGATAACCAAACAGCCGTTCAAGGACATCGTTAGCATTCGGAATTGGACGACAGAACAGACAAACGGCACCAGGAACCTCGCGTCTGGCCATGCAACTTACGAACAAGATGTCTACATCTCTTCCTTTATAACGGGGTAATACATATGTATATATAATTTCAGCGCTTGATGGCGCGGAAAGCATCACGGGGTGCGGCTACACAGTCACAGACGGTTGGGTCTCGACGCATGCAAAAGGTTCACAGTGACGATGCCAGGGAATACGTACACCCCCCAGGGCATCGGGATGGTGCGCACCCTTCGCTCGGGGTTTATAAGAACACGCCTCACAGCACTCGATAGCAGACGAACAGTGCCTTGTATCACGCGCACAGACGAGACGTCCTCCCACCTCGCAGGCAATGACAGAGGCGCGCGAGGAACGGAAGACTAAGGGAGAACGGCTGGCGGCCTGCGCAGACAGGCCCCCGGCAAACAACGAGAATAATTCAACAAAGAAGCAAACGTCGGAGTTCCAAAGCTAAAAACCCGAAAGGGAGAAGAGCAAACGGACGCGACGAAGAGTCGACGAGCGAGAGAAACCAAATCTACGCAGCCGTGATCGGACATTGGAGGTAGCGTTCAGGAGAACCTCAAGGCGGAGTTATAGCGCGTCCCCAGAGCGGCCGTCCAGTGGCGCTCTCCGACCGTGTGACGTAGAAACCGAGCGGGTCAAACTAGCTGGATGAAAATAAGTAACTCAGAGAACATCGCTGGCGAAACTGGACCGAAGTGTGGATTGGGTTGACGGTCGGCGGGACGAATTCGAACGGGGACCGGAAAACGCCTGACAGAGTTCCCGTGGGAGCGCGCGCGCCTCCCGCAGGACGGGAACCCCAACGAAGAATGGGAAACACCAGCCGGAATGAGCCTCGCGAAGACGGCAGAGAGGTGGGGTCTCGGAGCGCCGCTCACGTGAACGATAAGCACGCGGCCGACGCATAGACGGTAGAGGACGTGGCCGAGGATGGAAACGATGCCAAAATCGGGATTCGGCAGGCGAGCGGTAGAACGAACGAAGCAAAGCGTAAAACCATGACGACGATGACGAATTTACTAACGGATGGCGAATAGAGGAAAATCCCCGGCCGTGCATCGAAGTCGAGGACGATTCGATTGTCTGAGGCGACGATTAGAAAGGCAGCGGCGGCACGCGGGCACAGCCACCGCACGGCTACGTTAGGTAACAAAGGGTGGCGCCCATCGAAGAAACCGACTCCAAAGCTGTAGTGAGGACCGCAAAGTCGGCAGTGACTTGGCCTAGTTCTGAAATCCGACGCTGAAAACGTCACCGCGTCAGGTTGCGGGTACTGGTTGCAAGCAAGATAAGTGGGCGTATCGATAAGTCTTGCCAAAAAAATGATCTGATTAGTCAGCACTCGCATGATTGGTTGAGTCAAGGCAGTTTTATCGGTGGTACGACTAGGACACGTCGTCGACGCTTGGCAAACAAGAAAGTTGAGGAGGAATGAAGACCCGGTAGGACCCAGAACAGGAAAAATGAACTGCACATGAATAGCATATAGTACGGCCTAGACTTCTGATATCGATCTGAGGAGTTCGGGTTGCTTGAACACACAAATTTGAGGCCATGTGCTTATCGACAACGAACTCAGGCGTCGCGCGTCTTCAGTCCTTGACGTGCTTCCCACGCAAATTTGATTGTAATCTCCGTTTTGACAGGACCTTGCAGAAGCGCAAATACGGCCGAAGTAGTAGCTGACTGCCTAGGGAAGTCACCAGTTCGGAGGCTATGTTCAACCTAGTCTAGAACGCAGCATGTTTCTGGCAAAGGTTACATCGATGATCAGTATTCCTACTTGCGATTTTAATCCGCAAATTATTTCCGTTCGGGAACCTCGATGGTACCGCCTTCGATTTTACGTAGCTAATTTGACTAGACAGCCTTTTTCTGGCTTAAATCATTTCAGTTCGGTCCGATTGGCTGCACCTGTTCTAATCACGATGTAGTTGATCGCTTGAAAAACAACAGAAGACCTTCTCTTCGGCCTTCACAACGCAACGTGTACATGCGACCATTATAATCCTTCGTCCACCGCGCTCGCTAAGCAGACCAGGTTTATTTCGAGCACATAATGTACTTTTTTTCCTTGTTACATACTCGTCTAGATTTGTCGAGTGCATTCATCCTCCGTGTCGCAATAGTAGCCGCCACATTGAGCCAAAGTTTTCTCGCAACTCCTTCAACTAAATATAAATGGACATATCCACAATTTAGTCTGCACATTTTTGCTTCTATTCTGCTAGAGCAAGCCGACAATCGAGAGACTGTCCCAGACTCGGTGGCATATCAGCACCCTGTACCTATCAACACCTCATATATACCTAATCCACTACATATGCGCGTGTAACGTCTTTCTTGTGTACCGTGTAGTGGTATTCCTCTTGTTCCTACGCGAAGTAGGCGAGAACAGGCTGTCTTGCACGATGAGGGTCGGTGCAAGTCGTTGTCACCGTATCGGTGACATACCTGGTCGGAGCAGATTGGCAACGGTCGGCCTTTTCCAACTCGCTGCAAGGGTAAACTCCTCGTAAGTCCCCGCTGGATCAGGGCAGACCCCACCCCGCCTGCTTTATCCACCTCCTTGGAATCCTCTAGATGGGCACATGGGCAACGCTGCAATATTGCTTAGAAATCCCCAACCCAGTCCAAGAAGACAACGCCCTGCCCGGCCGCTTTGATCGAGCGAGCGCACAAAGGAACCTTCCCTTCCACCACCACCACCACCGGCGTCCCGTCTTACTCAACACACAACCAACTCGCAGCCGGCCCTCACCATCGCGTCCCTCTCCACGCAGACGGCACACCGCGCGCACCGCAAAGCGTCGCTGGCGCGTCATCATTCACTGTTGTCTTTCGTATCGTCTGCTCTTGTGTTTTCGGCACACGTGCCTGCTGAGTGTGTTCATTGGTTGGCAGTCGTAGAGTTTAGTGGAACGTGGAGATACACTGCCATGGTTGTTATGCACGTCGCCAGTGGCCGGTGAAGTGATTAGACGTCCATACTTTTATTGTTTATTCATCGTTTGTGTGTGCACGCGGGCTTCGCAGCTGTTTATGGCCGAGCTGCACCGATAACTAGCCAGCCGAGTCGGGTGTCAAGATGGTGCAGCGCATCGCCAGTAGACGACCTCGCGGCGGTCGCTACTTCACCGACGAGCAGCTGCACACGCAAAATAGCTCCGAGTCGGCCCATGTGGTCAGGGCACCCCACACGTTCGTAATCACGCAGGGCAAGGCCGATAAAGTTGCGCGGGAATTGTGCGTCGATCTGCGCAAGGTGATGGAGCCCTACACCGCCATCAAGCTACGCACGAGGCGCAAGAACACCATCCGCGACTTTGTGGCCATGGCGGGTTTCTTCCATGTGACGCACATGCTCGTGTTGAATAGGACAGTCGGCGGTAAAACCTACCTGCGCGTCGCGCATCTGCCGCGAGGGCCGACGTTGACGTTCGAAGTCCAAGGCTTCAGCACGGCCGGCCTTGTGCGCAAGCACCTCAGGAAAGTTGTCCAAATGGCTAATCAGCACATGACGAGCCCGCTACTCATACAGAACAACCTGTCCGGCGAGGGCATGCACTTCAAGCTGATGTCGACGATGTTCCAGAATATGCTGCCTAGCATCAACATCAACCGCATCAATCTCAACAACCTGAAACGGTGTCTGCTAATCAACTATAATGCACACCGCGACGTGATCGAGTGGCGCCATTATTCGATCAAAGTCGTTCCGACCGGCATCGTGAGGGCTGCCAAAAAGCTCGTCGAACGCAAAATTCCTAACCTGGGCGGTCTGACGGACATTGCCGATTTTGTCGACAATCCTGGCTCGGAATCGGAGGCCGAGGAGCTTCTTGCCGGCACCAATCGCGTGAAGTGCCCGGAGGAGGTGCGCTCACGCGGTAATGTCCCCGGTCAGCAGAGCGCGATCCGACTTTGCGAGCTTGGACCCCGTCTGACGCTGAAACTGGCCCGGATCGAGGACGGTTTATGCCGCGGGAAAGTGCTCTACGGCCTCGCCAATGATGTGCCCGAGTTGCCTCAGTACCAAACGAAGCCCGATGAGATTGCGCCACCGCCCAAGAAACGAAAACGGCCCGAAAAGGATAAGAAAAAGCGGACCCCTCAGGAAAAGCACGCCGCGAAGATGCAGCGTAGAGCTGAACGCCGCGCGGCTGAGCAGAGGTCCGCGGACGGTGACGATCAGGCTGATACGCCACCGACAAAAAAGGCGAGGCCGTCGGGATCTGGAAGCTCTGATGAAGCGGCAGCCAGTTTGCGAAAAGGACGAGCTACGGGAAAGGCTGGCAAAACCATTGCAGGTGGTAGCACCAAAAAGGCAGCCCCAAAAACTGCTGGCCGATTCAAGGCGGCAGGCACATTTAAGAAACCAGTCGGGATCGTACGGGGCTTTGCGAAGAGTAACACATCTCGAGAAGGGCGCGGTAAAAGCGGGAAGAAATAGAAGACCCTACGTCACTATGCTCTGTCGAAGATGGCACACAACGCGTAGAGTGCATACCTTAAGTGGCTTTGTACATTACTACGATGTGTAATTATATGGAGTTACCGTTAGTGCTGTATGTAAATAAATATGCCACCACTCGTTTCGTTATGAAGCGCTTTCCAGGAATTGTAGTCATTGTAAGGGGGTTTACATATATATCATGTATTTCTCACGAAAACAACATTAAGAAAGTCATGTTGGAAATATATTTCGGTGTGGAACCAGATCTAAATTTCACGAAAATATCATGACATAACGCTCGTCCTCGGAACATGTTTATGGCGATTTTTCTCAGCTTTTGAGGTCCGTCATGACATGAAAGCTGTCGACGCACATTCTACGCGTCTTGTTCGACTCTAAGTTCCGTTCCTTTCCTCGGCAAGTGAAGCAACAGGACTCTTTTTCACCTCACTTCACCTCTTGCGAACGAAAAATTGCGTTTCTGCTGGAGACACCTCGTGTCCTCGTTTCGTCGTTATCGTCATCACTGACGAGACCAACGGCGAGAATCAGGCCCTGGGAAAAGCATCGGACAGGTACCACAGAGTCTGGCTTGCTCAAGGAGGCGTTATCTATGACCTGATAGCCTGAGGCTCTGACGTCTCCTTATCTTAGCTGTGAACACCTATTGATATTTTGGGAGTACTCACGTCGGCGCGGGCATCCACATCAGAGCCGGTCTTTTCGGATGTTACGAGGTTGTACTCATCTCGTCCGAGTTACGATGTCGGCTTACGCCTTTCTTCTATTCCGTATACGCTCGTAGAGTGAATTGCTCACGCTCCTTTATCTGCCGGACGGCGGTAGCAGGTGTATGTGTGGTCCGCCGTGGTCTTGCAGAAGCGTTGAAAATCCCGCTCCACCCTATCGGGAAAGTCAACCGGGTGAGGAGAGGTCTATACCAAGTCAGCGACCCACCATCCGTTCATATAACGGTGGATGAAAAAAAAGTCGAATTAAATCTGAATTCTTTCCCACGACTGTCAAACTCATGCTTGGCCCGTGGAAAAGCTTCTGAGCAGAGCGAAGAACGAACGCAACGAAAAGGCCCTAAAGATGTGTCCCTCGATGGCAGAAAAGTCTGAAAACGGATGGAATTTCCAATGAGAGAAATGGGCCGATCTCGAGAACGATAAAATGCAGCGGGAAAAAGACGGACGGGGTGTCAGAAGTCTGCTTCGAAATGCGCCGAGTACTCCTTTCCAGGTTTCTCACTCATATTGAATATGACATAAGGATGATTGTATGTAGCATGCGGAGACATAGGCTAGCAGAGCTATATTTGCGGTGATACTGTAAAGTGTTGCTCTAGCTTTTCTGGCTTCCTGGCTCCCGGCAACGTGACCGATATGTCGACTTCTGTAACGAACGAGAACATGTCTTAGCTCTACGGATAGAACGACTGTTTCTGCTGCTCTGAGGTGTCTCCGATAGATCAGTGGGGTTTCATCGTCCTTAAGCTCTCACATTCACCATCTCTTTTTCGTGATGTATATATAAATACGTCGTTGCCATCTGGTGCATCTATGGCTGACAAATGGCTGGTGCCATATTTGCTTTACGCGTACACAAGGCAAGAAAACAGGTGTACTGGACAAGTGGGCAGAAGGCCGCATGATAAAGTGTAAGAGAACCGGAGATTCTACGCTGCCCCTGTCATGGGTAAATACCATGAAGAGACCACAGTCGACGTTCTTTGCGATGAATGCGGTGATGTTACTGCCCGTTGGCTCTTATTACTTTGCATCCGTAACCACTATCTTGCTGCAGTGCATAGACGAGAGAACAAATGTGAAAAGCATCGGCGTTCTGCATTAGCCAACGCACGATAAGACACTCAATTCGTGTAAGTGAATGGTTCGATGGACAACTCGTCGAAAAGTGCTCAAGAGCTACTAAATCGATGTTCAGTCACGGCATATCAACAACGTTTTTCGCGCAAGTAGTATTGTGACATTGAACAGAATCTGAGATTTAGTGCGTGACGCGAAACATATCATGCAAAAAATTGTGTTTATAGCCACCTCTGTCGACGAATTGTTTTGTGCTACATCGAAGAAATACTAGTAAAATTCAAATACTACTTATTGGTCAGAAAAGTATTACATTCACTCGAACTCAGTCGATTCGCACAAAAATTCATTATATATATATATATATATATATATATACATATATATAAGACACCGTCGAAGTCGAAATTATGAACTTTAATGTATATCTCTGCAGGACGAAAAACATACGCAAAATTAAACGTGCGCGTTTGTTCTTGTTCCTTCTGTGATTGTTCATTTCAGTTCGAGCTGTTGTTTTGCGTACAAGAGAAGGGCTGTCCAAGCATTGCACACGTCCAAAACCTCATGAAGAAACATCCAAATGTCGCCGCGAAAATATTTATCGGTAAGTCATTCTCATGTATTTCCTCTCTGACCGAATGGCAGGGTTGCTTTTTTCCTGCTTCGGCCGATTTTGAAACGCGGTCATCGAATTTACGCACTGCATACGACAAGTTCGCGTCAGCCAATCAGACAGAAGCTTAATGGAGAGCCCAATTATGGTTTTTTTTTCGACTCATCATGCTCGTTGGCATTTCATTTAGCATTTCCAATTTTGAGTTGTTCGTTTATGATATTGACCATTTCAAAGTGTTGACCATCATGCGTCGAAGCTATTTCAAGTTGCCATTGCGTTGTTTTGATACGGTACGATATGCATCAACGAGCGTGTTTGCGACGATTGGTCTTCGGAGTAAAATAATATACCACTCAGAACTGAGTTTCCGTCTATCGCACGAATTATGAATTTTTATGTTCGTATATTTATATGGACTATCATCACGTTGCCTGCTAAATTATTCTATAGCTTTTTTATGTAGACGATATGGTTATCAGAATAGTGGGTAGAGATGAAGACAATCATTATCATCTTCTTTTTAGCCCCTCAATGATGAAGTAGCAGTGTTAAATTATTAAGTGCGTCCCTTAATTTTGCCGCATATACGAGAATAACAGGCTTTACCATTGACAGTTAAAAAGCTCGGCGTTTTGATAAATTACCCTAAACTGGTCAATGAAATTGTGATTCATCTAAATTAGCCGTACAACGCCACCTCATCAATGAACTGTATTGGGGCTTTAATTTAACGCGAATAGCTGGTGAAGACATGTCACGTGGTCATTACTAATGGATTATTGTAAACAAAACCATTACCGACGGCAATATATATATATATATATATATATATATATATATA
>MNPL01018501.1:1610-18583 GCA_002081605.1 Tropilaelaps mercedesae
AAGAAATATCCGCATCCATGTCTATATATATAAAGTGAAAAGTCTCTGCGAAGTTCCTAAAAATGTTCCTGTCGTTTGTCAAATGGCACTGCGGTGCTCTGCAAAAACGTAAATTCATCCTCTTTTTACGAGAAACTAGCTTCTGTGTATTACTGATTACTACAGAAGGCTTTCGAAATATCGATGTGAACGTCCAAGGAACGCTGCTCTGCGTTTACGACAGATAATCGCCCACGCATAGTTGCCGACACTGGATCGCAAATCGATTGGTTGACAATAATTGAAAGAGGCCAGTGGCAAGTAATATCGATGGAATAGAAAAGGTGCAACGTTTCCGTGCGCTTCCTAACCGCGTTTTAGCAGATGACCATCAACGGTCGCCTTCCTTAAACGGTCTTCCTTTAATGTTCTTATTCACGTTTTTATGAAAAAATATGTTTTTGCGCCTTGTGTTCGGCGTGTCAAAAGAGTTTTTATAGCTTTATAATTATTATACGAGATAATGCTTGTTTCTGATGAGAATACATTAGTTGCGCGCCCTCAGCTCGGTGTTTGACTCTCTATTTTTGCGATGTAAATAATTTTATCGTATTCCACAAAGCGTCGATGAGGATTTACTCTGCAGTTAATCTGGTTTTGCCTGCGCAAAGCCAACCTAGAAGAAACTTGCACAAACAAATAACGACTAAACAGTGATAATTAGAGGTGCAAAGCGTAAATTTGTTCTGATCAAAAGTTGGAGGACAAATTGGCAATAATAAATGAAAATACTATCTCCGTCTCGTCAATTAGCTAAAGAGTATCTCGAAAGATTTAAGAAAGATCTCTTAATACAGAGTGCCCGCGTATTTCTTGACAGAGTCTACGCTCGCAGTTCAGCAACAGGACGGCTGCACAGTTGCCCAGCTAGGTCCTCGACAGCCGGAATAATTCAATATTCTGAGCCCTTTTGTGGTACTCCTAGATTTTTACGTCTGTGTGAGTAAATTGACATTTTATATAGAGAGTGGTATGCGCTTTTAAAGATTATAATTTTCAAGATATATGCCAATGATCCACTTTATTAATTTAATTAGTTTCACGCTGAATCTAATTTCCTATCTGTACTAAAGGTACCCCTTGGCTATCTTTAAGGTTACTTTAAGGTCACAATTCAGATAATTTATATGGGTCTCTATTGTAACAAAACACGTACCAGGGCAAACTTATCATTAAATTTTGAAAAACGACTCTGGTAACTCTTAATCCCTAAGTGTTCTCTTTAATACCTTATATTGGATGTGTACGTGTATACAGAGGTAGACTGTGTCAGGCAAACGATGTTCATAAGAAGATTAAATATATATATACATATATATATATATAATATAGATGTAATTTCTAACATTATTATGTAAGGATAGACTAAGTTAGGCGAACGATGTTCATAAATCTTCTACAAGAAATCGTCTTCATCGTAAATCCATTGACATCTATAAAGAACCGACATTTGAAAGAAAACGGGAGTGAAAAAAAGCAAGGCGTATTTTCGAAACAATATGGGAGGGAACCTTAAACGAGAAACGGGAGTTAACGTTGGTCTCAAGCCTTTCTCGCTTAACGAGTCTCCCTCTGCCTATTCAAGGATAGAATATCGAGCGCTGTGTGTCGTGAGAACTATGGATAAAAGCACAGGTGTTGAGAATGTTTCTAGCTTCCCGGAACTTAAAGTAAAGGCTGTGGCCCAGGGCGGGTCAATACGGCTGGCTGCCAAACTGCCGATTGCCACTGTGGTACGGTAATCAACTAGTGGCATATTGAATTTTGCTAATGACGCATGTTTATTGTAGGTGTAACTCTATGCACTTAGGGTCAAACTAACATAAAAAGTTGCTTCAGCCTTAAGACAGTGGAACTCAAGGGAGTTGAGTTTCGGGTCCTTAAAGTCGGTTGCAGACAGTTTGAATACGTTAAGCTAACGTATGTTCTGTTAAATAACTGTTACAACCTCGTGGTGTATGTCGAATAGAGAAACGATGTTGAGAAACGGCTTCATTAGAAAAATTCCATATGTGACTTGAGTCAACTTTTATTACTCGCTACGTACGCTGCAGCTTGAAATTAATTTGAAAGCTGAAACTGTTCAGCATCCTATAGGAATGCGTTCCTAGATTGATGATTATCATAAACAAGCCCCACACATACACACCACTTTTGACAGAACTCTCTCCTTGCGTAATCTAGTCAAGATCTACGAATTGCATCTTAGCTAGCTTTCCTGTGTTGGTAGTACACTATCATATTGGTAGCTTTTTCTGTTTCGTTTCACTTTTCCGCTTCCTCGGAGATACGGATGAGTTGTTAATATACGGTGTCAATAAAAGTTTTTCTTGGAAGCCTGACGTCATGGCAATATATTTTGCACATAATTGCTGACAATTATGATTATTTTAAAAACTTCTATTTTTATAGTCGATTTTAAACTTATGTAGAAACAAATACATATAAGGCATTTTATTTGAGGTTATGCCAAAACGATACACAACTGAAAATGCTTGTAGAAAGTTTTAGAAATTATGCATGTTTGGCTTTTATGTAAAAAATAAAAATTTGAACTTCAGGGGGTGTTAAGCTTTTCTTTGGTTTTAACGCAAATGAAAGTTGGTTTAAACAATTTCTCCAACTGAAACTAAACCTTATGGAATCTGTAGTAACCAAGATCGTCGCGTCTGAACTGGAAAGATCGTCATGTAATTAACGAACAGCCGTTACGTACCACATATAGCACTGTTCCACTAAACCACGGACGTTAAGTGTTGGCTGCTGGTCAGCCTTAAAAATGTTTTCTTATTTATAGCAATTTATTCTGAGTTTTGGTCTAAATGAAGAGGCAAGATAATGGACTGTGTAAAATGAAAATAATCCGTTATCTTTGGCCGCAACTAAACAACATTGAAGTGAGCAACATATGGTTTCAACAAGACGATGCTCCGTGCCATACAGTCATAGAATCAATAGAACTTTTGAAGGAAAAATTCTCCTGGTGCGTATATTATAACAACGGGAACATACACTGGTCTCTTGCAAGTTATCATCTCTGCCCCCAAAATTGTGAGTTTGTGGAAGGAGTAGATGTGTAACTATTTTTATATTTAGTTTTGACATTTTTAGATCAACACGAGTTAGGCTTTCATCTTGGTCTGTTGAAGACCAAAGCGAACTAGACACATCAAAGCTGCAATGCATACGTAAAGAGATATGGACCAAGAAACTGTAATCATATTTCAGACAGAAGAGAATAGAGTAAAATTCTTGGATTTTATTTGTCGTCTTCACTATATCTATAGGGAGTCGAGGCAGGTGCCGTTGCTTGAAACGAAAAGTCCTTCGGTCGAAACTCGCCCAGGAAGACTGTAGAAACGGCAGCGGGCATGAAATTTCACATTTTTACCCAGACCGCTGCTTCGCCTTCGCTGTTAGGTTTACCCTCCCGGATCTCCTGGACAGGCGCTCTTCTCCTTTTTTGCCGGAAGGAAGTAAAGGAATGGGCAAAGCTTATAAGGCAAATCATCAGTACCTCAAATATTTGCTTAGCGCCCTGATCTCTAGCGAGGACTTAGGGGACTAGATAGATGTCCTGCACCGAGTACCCAAGGGACATCGATGTATCCCTCGACGAGAGCATAAGCACTGGCTTGTAGACAGTATTTGCTAAGGAGAAAAGAATATGGGAGAGACAGAAGTTTCGCTGCCTACCAAACAACAGCGATTCTTTACGGGTAGGCAATGAAAAGCAGATTTGTAACCCGATGTGTCAGTGTTTAATATAGGGTACGAACTGACTCAAACAGACATCCACGCACACAGCACGCCAATTTTGCTATACCAGGCCAGATAGACACAGGCGCTCACCGGTTCTTTTAAAAGAACTGTTTTTGGTGAAACTCTTACGGAAGTCCTTACCATGACCCAGTGTTAGTTCCATCAGGCGAATCTGCTGCTATACTGAGGCGAAAGAAGTTGGTCATTCACTATGAAGCGCGCCCTAAGTTAATTTTTAGGCACGGTGGACCACGTGATGTCTGGCGCATGCTTCACGATTGTTTAAGGTACTGGGATTTGCTATTAGGATGACGAATTATGTTTTACATATACAGGACAACCTAGACTTGATAGTTTAACTGCAAGAATTCTACGAGGATACGAAGATTACAGCAAATATTTTTACATTTAGGGTTCAAAGGGATCGTAAAACGACCTGATTTTGAAATGCTCTTTTGTGAAATCTAGACGTGTTGATTTATTGCGTATTGTTCACCAGCGTGTTTAATTATTTCTGAGAGTATATCTGCCCCTACATGAACTGCTGTTCTTCACTGCACGTTCACTGTTTGTTTCAAACGTAAGTGTTTGAAGTTCGGACCTAAAGGTAGATAGATGTATGCTCCGATAAACAGTCCAATTTGGAATAGCAGCATTTTTGAAACGTGGAATAGCAGCTTGAGGAACAAAAGTCTTGCGGAAAAAGCAGAAAAACAAAAAGATTTGAGCTATTTTTATTTTCTACAGCCAGGCTTAATACGCTTAAAGAGATATTCAGATTCACTCTACTTTAGGCGAAGACGATTCGTGACTTTATTGGCCTGGGCGAAGCCAACGTTCGTGTGTCACAGTTGTAGAGTTATTATTGTCCACGCTTAGAGATGACTGACTTTTATTCACAATAATTTTAAGCTTGCACATGTTTAGCTCTGACCCTGTTCGAATTTAAAATATACAAGTTAGCAGAAAGGTTCAATCTTCTAATCGTAGGTTTTTCAAATACATTGTTTGATCTATAAGGAAGGCGGTTGTCACCAGATTGCAGATCATTACTGGGTTATTATAGGGGCGTATTGCTTTAAGCCTGCACACGTTTCGAGATCAGCTTGGAGTATTTAGGTACAATTTTAGATTTCATTCTTTATTTACTTGGTGAATAAAGCCATTTTGACCCAATTAAGGCCTCAATACACGACGTTCTTCTATAAAAAGTAAAATTATAGGAAAACACATTTGTATTTTATAAATCTAGAAGAAAGAGAGAAATAATACGTTTAACTTTATAGAAATAAGACAGCTCTTGGGCATTGTAGCTACGAAGCAACTAAGTATACACATATAAATTATCTTAATAATAAAGATATAATGTAATGGAGTAAACAGAAATTGCTTTACCAGGAAACTTACCGTTTATTTATTAGTTAGTATCGCCTTGCTGCCTGGATGCCTTATATAGACCTTAATGTTGCATTGTCATTCTTCGGAATGGATGTAACATAATTAGTAACTTCGTTTATGACTGAAAGAAATTTTAAGGTTTGTAAAACAACAGTACGTATTAAGTACTCTTGCGTAGGGTAGGCACTACGAAATCTTATATATATATATATATATATATATATTTAAATGTACTGCTGGTTGAAAGCGCACTTGTGACCCTTGTGGAATAAAATTAGCATTATCTTGGTCTAAAACTATCCCATGCACTCGTATCTTTATGCCGATGAAATCCAAAAACATCTGAGATCAGACTTCAGGTTTCTTCGATAGCGCTACAATGAAAGAACATTATTATGCACCTTCCTTAACATGTCTAAAATGAAGAAAATATCTTTGCCAACTAGAAGGCTTGAACGGTCGTGGTGAGCAACACCACGGTTCGCTCGTGTGTAGACAAAACCAAAACTGGGTAGTGATGGTTCAGAAAGCCGTTCTAACGGGGTTGTGCTGATATAGATGCGGCCAAAAGCATAAAAGGAAAGAACCGACTTTACAACCGTTCAATACATCAGCATGTGCGTCATTTCTTCGTAGCTACTAGTGATAATTTGATTAATTAAACATTAATGTGTACAACTTATTATTAATTTCATTTATACATTTTTATTGATTTACACTTTTTCATTCAATCTATACTTTTCTCAGATGCCGAATAATATTTAAGCTTACTGCAAATCGGCTAAATTTATGAAACGATATGTTGCTTTTTGAGTAGTCTATCACTAAACTGACGTCGTACTCTTAAAATACTAAAATGACGCTAAGCATAGACACTATAATAGATTGAGATTTGGCTTTGATCTGGTATGCGAACGGATCTGGCGTCGCGTATTAAAGTGATGAAAAGCTTCAACTCCGAAGCGCAAACCTTGATATACTTTTACTGTCAATCCTATAGAATCATGCCAGCAGCATTAAACGAGCTACTTTTTTTGATGCACACACTTGGATGTATATTCGTAGGTGAAGTATGTACAGCCTGGGTGAATCGTTTCAACTTAGCGTGAAGTCCAGCGTGTGCACAATGACCTTCGGCATGAATGCTAATTTGCAGAACAACTTAATTGATTTCTAACAGACCTCTATTGTATCTGCCTGCGCCTTTAGAACTAGTAACTATTTGGACTTACCTGCCCTTGTTTTTCTCCAAATTAGCGCACCCATGTATTGATTAGGTTATTAAAAAAAACACCTCAATATCTGCCAACGCAAATTTTCTTATGCGATTGTGTTACATGATTGTATAACCTATTGTTTTCGCTTACCATAAATGACGGTGAAATCCTTCTTCGCAATTATATCGGTTATGTACTACGTTATTTACGGTCAGTACGTCGGGTCACGCAAGGTAGCTGATTGTTTATGCTGCTAATATTATGTGGTTATAGGTTCTGGCTCTGGCCACGATCCGGTAGGTAAATACCGAGGGGTTTCCTAATTTAGCACTAATTATTTTCGAAAAAAGAATTAATGACTACATCTCTTAGTCTCTAGCATAATCCATATGGAAACGTATAGTTATCATGAGCTGGACTTGGCTTTTGACGCAAAACAACAATTTTATTCTTTTGAACTTTCATCGAACTGGTCACGCCAAGCCACCAGTGAGGGCGCGACCTTTGGTTCGTAAACCAGTATTTCTCCATGTAGCCACAAGTCACTGCGCAGTAGCATAATCAGTGACAATGTACTGTCTCTCGCTGTTAGCGCTGCGTCTCGACATCAGCGTGATACTCATTTGAGATAGAAGGATATGGAAATCCTCTTTTTATGGCTACCTTTTTTCTATGAAGGCTCATACTTTCATAACCTATTCAGTTTATCGCCGTATTTTTAGAACGTATACTAGCTGCAAGTTGATTTAAAGTTACCGGATTTCAACCTTATCATTTGTCTAGGTCAGATATGAGCAAGCGTTTATTTAAATCTGCGTTTTGCGTGTCTAAAATGGCGGAAGGCATTCTGATAAATAAATAATATGGTTATTCGCCAGCTGGAACTAATTTAGGCGTGCTAAAAAGAAAGCGAGAGAGAATTCAACGAGTAGACATATCTTTAATCTCTGTATCTGAGTGGACTAATTGTAGATGTTAGACCAACATACGCCAGAAAGTCCGATTTTGCAAGAGATAGCGCAAGGTCTCAATACGAATGGCTAATTTCTCAGCTGCTTGAACTACTGACCTTTGTGGCTTCTGTTGCGGTCTCTAGCCTCGTAAAAAGCGCAGGTTGATGCAGGTCGCTCATTCTTACCTCTTTTTTTATGTGAACGGGCATTCATTAACGGGCTTCGATCTGCTGGACTAATAAAATCACTGTTTCATGGCCATATGATCTTCGAACTGGTACTGGGAAACAGAAGCTGGAACTATACTGTATGCGAAAGCAGGGCTGTTTTCGAAAAGGATTCGAAGACAGGCAAACACGTAACGTACAACGACTGCCGCTACTATGTTTATTCTTCTGTAATGTTAAGGGCGGTATATATAAAATCATCATTCAACCGATGTTCAGCAATTTCCACAATGACCAGGTAACCAATATATTTGCTTTTGTTCGAGGAAAGCCGCACACAAATATCGATATCTATCGGCGCGCCCCGACGCATTATAAATGGTCGTACGGAAAACAGCCTTTTTTTGGAATAATACAAAAACAACAGGCTCCAAGCTTTAAATGGAGATGCAAAAATAATTTTTTCAATGTATTTAAGAACTGCAATGGCGTAGCTACTGCAAACATAAATAATAATAATAGCTTGGAAAGGGTGTCTAAGATCTAAATTGAAGCCAAAGCCAAGTGAACAGCCTTGACTTGTCATCGTGTATAATTGCCCTCTCTTCACCTCGTTGGAATATCTCTTAACGGGCAGCGACAGCACAAAAGAAGAATAAAATATGTTCAGACTGCAACAATAGGAAGTTATTAGATTGGTAAAAACATACATGCGCTCTGAGGAAAGTTGGTTTTTAAGGCAGCTAGCAATTTTAATGTGTTTGTCCTTTTGCGTACGATGCATTTAAATACGTGGCCTTTTTACTAAAAACGTAGGTGCGAGTAACAAACGGTAAGATAATGAGAGGCAAATAGCCTTGTCAAGTTTAAAGATCCCAGGGGCCTAAATACGACGATAATTTTCTGAAATTGCAAGATATAGTACATTTAAAAAAAAAAGCTTATGCAGTATATACAACAAATAACGCGAAGTCGATTTGTTTGGAGAAAAAAGTACAATCCGACGGCCTCAGTGTGGATGTAGATACTTAGGGGTCTCCAGGAGCTCAAAAATCGTCCTATTTGTCTATATACAATATTCTTTTCAATTTTGTGCAACTATATGTGGCGGCATGTTTGAACGCAAACCATCGAATAATACAGGGCGTTATTGTACGGTATGATAGAAAAGAAGTGTTAGTTAACCCTGAAACGCTAGCATTTTAAATTTAGTCCTTGTACAATATAAGATGAGATCTCTCTATGAATCTCACATATAGGGAGAGATTTATGCAATATGGAATACGGCAAGAATCTGTACTTAGCTCGCGTGCGCTTAATGCAACCGTTATGTTAATCCTACTGGAAGTGCGAAAATGGTCTGTACAAAGATGTGCATGCTAGCATATCCAGTAGTTTCGAAACTTTTTGTCCACGAATAGTCTAATTGAACTCAAATATACAAATATTCCCATATATATATACACATATATAGTTTAAAAAAATTGATGCTGTGAATAATGTGTGTTTACTTGTAGGGCAGTTTAAGCTTAAGCACAGCTTGTGTACGGAGCTGTTCCTAAGTGTTACTTTCCCATACGGTTATGCCGAATCTGACCAGGTAATGAGTGTTTCTATACCTCCGTATGCTTAAGTTAAAATGTTATGCAAATGAGACAAGACAGTGATAATAGCACCAGGAAGGCTCAGTGAAAATGAGAGACGCACTCTGGCTACTCGATCCTACTAAATTGAAGAGGCACTCCAAGGTCAGATGAATAAGCAAAAAAGACTACGTGAAGAAATCCAAGGACTACGGTTGTGATTTATCCCTTAACTTGATTGCTAGAATGCCACGTTGGCTGTCCGGCTAAAGGCAGGCGACATAAGATGCGATGAATGCAGTGCTTGTTTCAATAAAAATCACAAAAAACCTAAAACCTTAGTCGGCCCACATATTTATGGTGTTAGTACGATATGGTGTTTTGACACTGGTGTAATCATAATTAAAAAGAACATACTAAGTCAACTGCGCATAAGTTAGACATAGAAGAGCACGAAACTTTCTAGCAATAAGCGTGAAAACACTAAAAATCTTCAATTTAGTTAGTGCATATGACCATGCTAGAGCAATATTTGGTCCTAGAATAAAGTTGTTACGATCCAGCTAAGTTCTTAAAAGTCGCTTGAAGTTGCACACCAACCAGTAGCCGCAGATCCCGCATTTGCAATCCATTAATTTATGATACATGAAATCTTTATGAGATAGCCGTGGTGCAAATGTAGTTGGTACATTTGTTAAGTGGGTGATATTTTTCTGCTTGTTGCAATGATTGCTATTTTCATCCTCTGTCTGCCATTTCCCCTGTCTGTGCTTGCTTGCCAATTTTTGTTGTGCAGGCCCTTTCTTTAACCTGCTATATAATTGCCAGCACTACAAAACTTCTGTAACATAGAAGACGTACCCGAATATTGGAACCGTTCGATGTCAAATATGACCTAACACTTTAGCTGAATGAAATTACGAATTCATTTATCCGGGTACTCAAGAGTTGATATAACTTTGATTGACATCCGGACAGGGCCCGAGCTAAGCCTCCCAGGAGAGTTGCCAAAGAAGTCTGCTGCTCGCGTACCTGAGTGGCAAGGTCCGTTAACAAATAAGCAAGGAACGTAAGTTTGTCTTTTAAAAAGTTTACCTTGTTAATCTTGGCCAGGGTTGTAATAAAAGGTGATTTCCTACCTCGTTCGCTCAGTACAAGGTGGATATTTAGCAAACACATTATTGGCAATTCATTTTTCCAGGAATAGTAGTCATCAAAAATTTAGGATTTTAGCTTTTACGAGAAGATACTCTTGCAAAAGCTAATAGAAATTGGTAAGACTGTCCAGCAAAATCAGTATGCATTAATTCCAATTTCGTTAAACCTAGTTGATAACGTACGTCTTTGTAGCACCCAGAGTTGCGAGCACCGGGTTCATAGAAGCCTTTTATTAGTAGTTAGTGATATATAACATATAGCACACAATGGCGTTATTTTTCAGTGCTTCAAGAAGCATGTGACAGCCCTGTCTGACGCAAGAGCGAAGACGTTCGGCAATTATTTTATAAAGACATAGGCTGGCGTGCCTCGGACTTCCACAAAAATATGAGCAGTGCACACATTTAATTGACTCTCTGTGCGGATTGCGTGAAGCGCGTAAAGTATTGTGGAGATTGAAACGTACGTGGGCACTAAAATCGGAATGGCCCAAGGGAGCATTGTGATGAAACTGTGTTGCGCCACAGAAGCGGCCTTCCCACAATAAAACCTCTATTCCGCTCTTGACGAAGACCTAGTGAGAATGTCTAGTTAAGTTGGTCTGAATTTCGCTTTGTTTGCGCGTTGATAGCCTTTTTGCTTGTGTTAGTGTAATGAATACACAACACCATAAGTTTAGAAATATATTACTAAGGTAAAAACACTAAATGAACACCGAAACGATGTGTGACAGTCCATATATAAACTTAAGAAACACAACAAGAATATACGTATAGTACGTCAAAAGTGCCGCACTGTCGGTACCTTGAAATCAAAACGATTGTGCGCTTGCTGACATTAGCAACTCTTCACATAGAGCTGCAAGCCCGACTGTGGAATTTAACATCGGAACCAATATTCCGAATTTCCCTACATTCTATCCATCCCATTATATGCAGTACCTGCCAAATCATCGAATGTTCTGTATCCACACCTGCAAGATACAATTACCTCTATTTCAAATAATCAAGTCGGCGCTAAATCAGTATCTGCTCGCTACGTTGACATCGCGGCGCAGCTATATCCAGCACGTATTGTATAAAAGACTGTCTTCAATAAACACCGACCGTCGACATCCTATGTGAGTACAATCTGCTTAGTTAGCGTCTGGTCTTGGCAGAGCAGTCAAATCAGATATCAAGTGATCAACAGCACAGTCACCGGCCACAATGCCGAAAGAATGGTCGTTTCACGTCTCGCCTTTCTACGGTTCTCTAATACCACCTATTATGAGTCATAACAATCGAATTGACAAGGTGGGGGAGCCTTGTGGTGCCTTTTACTTATCTGATACCAGCACTGTCTATCACTAGATTTCGACCTGCTGGTAGTGACACAATACGTCGGCAATAGGATTTGCCACTTGCACCAAAGGGTCGTAGGCGACTCAGTACGATGCGTACACATTAGCTGAAACAGATATGCGCAATCGTTGGGCATGTCGATGCGTTAACATCAAATAGGGGTAGGATAATCTAATTTTATACATAAAGTTTTGTCCTATCCTCTTTAGCTTTGTTGAAGAGATACCTTATCTAGCTAAATTACTTGACTAAATTATTTTACCAAAAACGGACTGCTTCTCGAAACAAAAATGTTGGGCCCATCATCTGCACTTACGCATCTGCAGGTCATCGAAGTAATTCTAGCGTAAGGACCTAAATTAGAGTATTAATGATATTTGTCCAGGTCAGCTGTAGTGGTCACATAAACGAATTTGCAAATACTGCTTGCTGCAACATTCTAGTTCCTGCATACGTAGGGATTTTGTATAAACTGCTTTCAGGTTGATTAGCTACGCCTTTGTGCTACTTTGGCAGCTATACAGTTCTCGCTCAGGTAGCGCCTGAAAGCGTTCTGAAATGCAAGTCCCTACTTTTCGTTGCAATGGCCTGAACACATTCTTTGTCAATTCTGCTATCATAATAATAATATATAATAATTATTAGGATAATAATACTGATAATTATCATTACTAATCAAATAAATAATACGTTTGCTTGGCGGATGTTCAAGTGGATACAGGGAAACAGGCTCTCCTCATGCATTTTATTATTACATACTACAAACGCTTAATACTATACAAGTAACTATCTTCACGTGTGTTGCAATATGCTTTATCAATTTGCCTAACGCACAAACCATAGGCATCTGCCCCTGCCTAGTTCGACGGTTTGAGCCGTAAATTATTAAGTCCTGTATCTCTGTATTCCAAGTGTACGGCGTTAGAATAGCACGAGATATTTTTTCCAGGTTTTACGCTTGTAGTGCGACAGATCAATTTGATCAAACTTTCACATCTGGATCAAATTTAATTTGAGTAAATTGTTGATAGAAAAGAACCGTACGGTTCCAGTGGCATTCCAACGCCATTCGTCTAATGGTGTTGTTTTTGATGAAGGTTTGGCAAGCCAACACCAATTTCAAAAGCCTTTTTCGATTTAATCGCTTACGTGATTTTCAATTAGCCTGAAGTCTATCTCGAATATGGTAAAGTGATTTGCTAATACTGAAGGAGAAGTCTAAACACCGTATAATAACTATAACCGTATAATATATATAGCCAGTTTGCAATTGACTATATTTGCCTATTTCGAGAATCGAAGCGTCTCTCGAACTGAATGATCGTATTTGGATGTTACCTGCAATGCCTAACCACTAACTCTACTCCATAAGCTCCAGAAGTAAACGTTGCCCGAATCAGCCGTCGCTAAATAGAATGTTACTGACAGGCCTTTGATCGTTGTTTTACAGCAGTACAGTAGCAGACAATTTTACATCTCTTTTAAGAGAGCAAAAATATTCGTTTACAATTTAGTAACAATGTTTAACAGATCCACCAGAGAGGTGTCCGCTTACGATCTGGATCTTCCGGTCCGTTGTGGCAGTGTAATCAGAAGCGTAAGTTAGGTAGTGCGTTAACCCTGTCTTCGTCCGGACCTACAATATGATCGGCTCACCAACTATCTTTCTACCAACAATCGAAGCCTGTCCCGCACTTGTGAGGCACAACTGAAACAGTTTCCATTGAAGTAATCACTATTAACGATAAAAGTACTAACAACAGCAACAGCTACTTTTATTTTTATTACTGCTTCTGAAAATTACCATTATATATACGCTACGGCTTGGCTTCAAACACGAAAACATACTTACCCTCCTTCGGCCCTGTGTTGTTCTAGCAAGCCGGTTCCTGTCACAGCTGATTCAGAGATAAATATATGCGGCATAGTGTTTGCTCGACAGCCATTGTCCTGCCAAACTTTGCAAACTCGCTCAATACCGTCATTATGGGCCGAATTGATGTCGTACTGACGCGTGTACCAACTGAACCAGAACATTCAATGGACGTATACTAAGCACACATAGCCTCGCAGGTACACACACGCCCTGCCCGCAGACGCGTTGCGAGTTTAGTGAGCACACAGATCATTGCAATACCTTTCGGCAAATTTTAAAAATTGCTATACCACCCGGCTGCAATAGAATATTTTACAAGTAAGACGCCAAAAGCGAATAATGAAAAAAAGACAATTAAATCAGATTGAATGAGAATAGTAGTCCCGAAAATTTCAAATGCAGTCTTAGTTAACAGAAACGCTTTGCCAACATTATTCTAAATCTCTATGAATATCAGCATTTGCAGAACTCGTTTAAAATCTAAAAATAGTCTGATTTATTATGCCTGTTTGATTCCAGAGAAATAAAATCACACCTAGGCCACTTGGTCAATTAATAAAGTGGTGAAAAAGTCCAGCCGTTATAGTGTAATTGATTCACGCGAAACCTATGAGAAATGTACTAAAACCAGAGCCGTCTCATACAGATCGTTTTTACAGGAAGGATATAGTAATTTTTTGTTCTGTTTTACAATCCCTTTCGTGAACGTTCTATGGAGGAAAAATGAGATATAACTCGTCGTTCATGACGATAACACTGGGAATATTCGAGGAACGAATTTCTGTCACAGTGTAACTTACTTGCTATCTGGCTGGGCATACGAGTTATTTAGGCACATCTAAGCCGATTATCTACCCATTCGCTAAAGTCAAATTTTATTACACAGAGAATTCACTTCATATTATTCGACCTGACGCATTTTTTTTATTAGCATGAAAAAAAAAATTTAACCCGGATTTGCGCTTTGCGGCATAATATCACGCCACCTTTAAACATTGTTTTTTTTTGTAATTTACCAAATTTACCATTCCTTGACGACACCCATAGCCTCCCACATTTGGCGATTGTCTAATCTGAAATTTTAATTGCATAGAAAACACTAGTTTTAGCATTTATATAATTCATTCGTTGCAATCACTATTTAGTGAAAGCTTTTTCCTAAGTGGAATTTGCGTGGGCCAAGAGTTGAACATATATTCCTTTCGGACGGCTTGCTTGCGTTTCTTGCGACTTTGCATTTTAATCAGTTTTTAACGAAAATTATTTTCCGTAGCTGCCAAACCAAACCTATGCGGTCGATCGAAATAGCCTTACCATTTTGCATTGTTTTAGCTATAAAAAACTTTTCACCAAATGTCGGAGAATCTGGTCCGTCTTTTCAATCGTTTTACAAAAATATTTCTAACCCACATTTACCGTACCGGTAAAGTACTTTCTAAGAAAGATTCTACCTGGTGCTTATATCCATGATGGTAAGTCATCTCAAGTCGACTATCGGGATATCCTATCCAGTTGACTAGTGTTTATCTGGATGTCATCTAGTTGGACTATCGGTAATCGTGTCTCGCAAAAACGTACCTCTGCTTCTAGAGTGGATTGCATTCACCCGAAGCTGCTGCGTCGTACTACTACGTACCACCATCAAGATGAAAATGCCTATCGATGAATGGAAAAAGCCGCGCCTCGACCATGCGACAGCCTATTGAGGCTTCCGGATGCTCTTCTTGTTCCTACCGTGAAAACCTGGTCGAACATCCTTTACGCAATGCCTTTTCTTCCGACCTAAGTAAAAAACATATTCTGAAAACATGAGTCTGTTGGATCTTTGAACGCACATTATGAATATTGTCTCGGCCTATCTTCAACCGTATGCCTATGGACTACTGCGCGAACAGCGCAGTTTTCCATAGACCTGCCGATCGGCTGATTTGGGTTCCCTTGATTGTATTAGATAGACGTCCTAGTCATGGAGAGTACGTGTTAGAATGACTGTAAAAGTCATACAGAAAGGAGGTTTTCGTTTTACCACATTTTGAAATATTCCTCTACAGTTACGCGAAGCGTTGCCGGCAGTGGGAACTTACTGCTAGCAGTAAGTTCGAATAATCGTCTGCTATATTTCTATAAGAGGAAGCGGACAAAGAAAGACGATGACATTGCATAAATTGCCCGTTAAAAAAGCTATACGTGGTAGACTGTCTCTGTTGACTGAACGTACCGACAAAAAACCTTTAAATGCCTATACAGGTGGGTGCGTGGCGTGGTTTGCAAAGGCGCGCTGCAGACTAGCATTAAAGCACAAGCGACGCAACCTGAATATAAATTATGCAATAAAAAGTATATTTTTGTTAAGATAAAAATATTTGCAAGACCACCTATTCCACGAAAATAGCCATGTAATTCTAGCTTAGGACAGTATTTTAGTGTACAATGTAGCCCCTACCAGTTGTCGGGGTAAGCATTTCCGATTTGTTGTCTATGATGACACCTAGAAAACAAGTTTACCTGAAATAAAAATATTATAGACCGCTTCTCTTTTTTTATAATTATTTCTCTCCACAATCGGTTTAAAAAGAAGCGAAAAGCAGTGGGTTCAACCTCGTACGGCCAAATGCACGGGAATGATAAACACTACTTGACGCCTCTAAAGAAACGTGTTGAATTGTTGGCTTGATTGCTGCGTCGTAAATCTATGGACGAAGAAAACGACGGCGAAACTAGGTATGGTATCGTAACTGACAGATTTCAGCTTGTCGAGCTTGGTGGATTGGTGCATTCATATGCGCCTTGCGACTGAAGGGGACACGTAGGTGCACGGGTTCGATCCCCGCCGGTGCACATTTACATTTATACGGCGTCCGTCTTACGAAGTAATGCAAAACTGCTACCGTGGACGTTAAATGTTGGCTGATGGTCAGCTTTAAAAAATATTGTAGATTTCAGCTTAAGTAAGAAAGTAAACGCTGAGAAGGCACATCTAGCATAGTCTATTAATGACACGATGTGGGCAGTGTGAGGTTATGGATTTCTCGCTTTTATGCACTTACGCAGAGTAAGCTTATTGTCCCTCAGTATGGCCGTTTCGTTCATGTTTTTCACCTCTAAGCATTGCAATTAACAGCAAAGTCTATTGCAAAGTCAGGTCGGTGAGCTAAGTAACAAGAGTGGCTCAATTATTTAACGCTTCAAGATGGATGTTGAGTGAACTCACAGGCATTGTGAACTTCAGTAGGTACATACAAATGATCCAGTGAAACTATTGCTCGCTGTCCACGTAGCGCTATTATTAGCTCGTACATTTTTCCAAGTACATTCTGTTATGGCTTCGAGGCACTTAGCGATATGAACTTATAACACTTTGAACATCAGTTAGGCATAGTAGTAGGATGCTCTGGAGTTAATACAGTCGTTTTCCATCAGTATCTTACAAATTTTGCAATATCCATATATATATATATATATATATATATATATATA
>MNPL01018502.1:1657-12614 GCA_002081605.1 Tropilaelaps mercedesae
TCAGCTGCCCCTAAGCGGCTGACGCGCGGAGCATACGCGCATGAACCTCATCCTCAAGCTTGATGATGTGCAGCCTAACGTCGATGCTCTTCAAGTGAGGTTGCGCACCTCTCGAGCACACAGAACTCGATGATGTTGGACACGGATGAAGATCAGACGCTTCCCAAGTGAAGTTGGACCTGTTCGAATTCGAGGAACGGAGCCTCGTCGGAACGCAATTCAGAACGCAATTCTCCGGCCGAACTAGGCACGTCGCGTGCGTGACGAGAAGTTTGCGCTTCACATGGCCATATGCTAGCGTCATGTGAGGGCATGCGAAGGCCAGTGAAGAACAATGTGAAGTAACTGCCTTCGCCGGCAACGAGACGGTGGGTGTCGGTCTTGCAAGCGGACGCAGTAGACATCGCTGTAGAGGCCCAGCGTAGACATAAACGGACATAAACGAGCCGAAGGTCAGACTCGTTTGCTGGTCGAACCGCCATTACCCGTACACACACACACACACACACGTGTGTGTATGAATGTATACACTAATAATAAGTCGATTTCGACGTTTATTCTCCCCAGGAGTGTGCGGCGGCGTTAGATGCGCCCTAAAATATGACTCCGAAATCTGAGTCTCCTCTCGCGTGTCTCCTCACTGAGGTTCCGCGCTCGCGTCTCAGACTAATCTGACTTTGTGATTAGTCTGAAACTGCGCCTTAACCATTCGCTGGCGTGCGTACAACTGTTTTAGCACCAAGAACAAGACTCTCCGCTCAGCCACCGCGACTGAGACGTAGGCGTTCTCTGATCCTCATCACAGCCTCGTCGATCAGCCATCTTTTCCCCATCGGGCCATTGCTAATTGGCGTGCGTGTGCTGTTGTTGTCTGACGATGTTGTTTAGGCGATGTTGTAGACCCATCAAGTAGAAGAGTTTCACCTGCTTCGACCTCCTGGGGTGGCGTCGTCCCCGGACGACGATGATCGGGGAGCGCGGGGGGGTCGGAGGTTACGGAGTGGCAGAAACGACGTCTTCCCCTTCCGATGGGCCACAACCTCAGGCACCGAAAGGGTTGAGAACGGATGCAGACTGGTGGGCGTGCATTTCAGATGCAGAACCTCTCAACATTTGGAGCCTGCGATGAGTCTTGAGCCGTGGTCGATCCCAGGCGCGAGGGGGGGCGAGAGGCACCTGTACCCCCGTAGTCATCGGCGGTTTGTTTGCCTACAGCCAGATCGCACTGATGCGCGATTACTTTTCTGTCTGCCGTTCGTGCCTCTCATGTTTGCTATTTATTTTCATATTAGGAGGTTCCCGTTCGCGGTTACCCCCTGGCAGTTTTCGTTTCGTGCTTTGAGGCCTCGGCGTCAGAACCTTTCGTACGCCGCGTCCGGATGCTGAGCGTCGTAAGACAATGGCGGAATCGACCGGCATTGTGTACGTAGCGGCGTGTGTACGCGCGTGCACTTGTGCGCGTGCGCTTGTGCGCACTCGAGCCATGTCGTGGCTCGTCACCGACGTTCAATTTCTCCCCCGCGAGAGTTGAAGACTGAGTTAGTCGGTCGTCGTAAGGTTTAGGGGGGGGACCCATCAGACCCATGTCATCGACATGCCCCCGCCTTGGTGGGTGGAGGAGGAGGAGGAGGCAGGAAGGGGGCATAAATGCGTCTGCCTGGCAGAAAGTACCCGCACCGGCTAGGTCGAAACGCTCTCGGATAGAAGGAGCACACCAGTTCGGGTAGCTTTTCCGAGGGGCATTCTCCGGGCCGGGGGTTCGGCACGACATCGCGGCAAGGCGGAAGCCGTTCACGGTTATGGAGCGTTCTGTGGCCGTCTACGAGATGGGTGCGTCGCGGTGACAGTTCTCTATGGGGGCACACGATTACGGGGATGTCGGTTGGGCCATTGCCGAAGACAGAGGCGGTCGGGGGTGTCGAGGGGCAAAGGAAAACTCCCACGATACTCCCAGGAGCGAATTGTGAGGCAGGGTACAGGCTGCGGTCGCTGTCGCGTAGACATGATGTGCGCATGACGCTACATGATAGGCCCGCTCGAGGCGGAGGTCCCTTAGCATTGCCCCGGGGGGCTCGTGGTTACGTCGAGCGCGCGCGGCGCCGGGGGGGGCATGTGTTTGTATGTTGTCTGCTACTATGGCAGGCTTCCTCGTGGCGTTGCAGATGTGCTATAGATAACCACAAAGGAAATGAAGGGTATTCTCGCCGCAGGAGAACTCGCCGTTAACTTGAGCTGCTGATGTGTGTGGGTTAGCGTTATCGGGCCTAAACGGCGTCGCAGACCTGACGCCGAACAAACTGGCGATGCTGCTGGTCGAAAAGGACAAGATCGGAAAGGAACAGCCCCCAACAGAGGGACAGGGACACCTTCGCATAGACGGGTCGCCTACACGGTCGAAGCGATTTGAGAGGGTTAAGGTAAGACAGGCCCTACGAATAGGTTCGAACGCTGCTCAAATTTGTGCCGTACCGGCTCGAATAATGCCTTTCTCAATGCACGACATCGCTATATGAGCTCATCAGAATCAATGCAGAGAGTTTTAGCAGGTGCGGGGGGTTTGTCGGCGGCCGCCGGTTCGATGCCCAAATCGAAGAAATCAAGAAACACAAAGGTTGAGCTTGTCTAGTAGACGGTTGCACAATTTGAGTGGTCTTAACTTCACGATTTTGGGGTTCCCTTAAGAGCTGGCGTCACGTTCTATATATTTTCTCAAGTTGTTTTACAATTGGATGTAAACATGTGAATTGTTGTAAATTTATTTGATTTTCTATAGGTATGATATTTTTAATGTAAAACTTATTTTGGTGGAAGAAGATAAAGCTTTATGAAGTCAGTTTTATTGGCAATCGAGCAATAATTACAACGAGACTTTTACCCTTCCCGATTTTCAATTGACTGTCGTGACTGATGAAAATGTGAGCAGAGAACTTCTCCCTTCTTCCCATTGCATAAATGTTATTTAAAAAGGGAAACATCAATTTGAATTTGTCTAGTTTACGGGGTTTCGTCTGTATGCCGGTGTATCCCAGTGCCCTCGCACAAGTTACTTGCCCGACCGGTAGTAAGAAGTATTCAAGTTTTATTCTCGTTCATGCACCTCATTCAGCACCTCATTCATGATTGCAGCATCCTACCAAGATGACATCATATGAGCACAGTGCACGAGACCCTGCCAAGCACACGCCTTGAACTCCCCGCCGACGAAGTTCCTCTGAAGGACGTAAGCGTTTCCCGGCGTTCGGCTACGGCCGTGCCGACGTTCAACCGTTTATGGAAGCGACTTTCGTCAACATGTTCCCGGCTCCCTCGGGGCCAATCGTTCTTCCTGCATGGATCCCCTTTCTAGCGGCATGGTCTGCTGATTCCACAAACACGTTCGCCATCTATCCACTCAGCAGTGCATCGTTCTTGTGCTTTCCTTGTTCTTAACGGACGGTTAACTCTAAGCGTTTCACCTTGGCGCGCGCGGCCGTCTTTCCTCGCCGAGATCCTTGTGGAAGGAACACCCGTGTGTGTTCCACCGTCGGATCCTGACTTCTGTTCGTTGCATCGCGCGTTCGTTATGCGCCAAGACGCACGCATGGTCGCCGACTATCGGCTGAATCAACTGACCTCCCCTTGTTATGGTGGCGTTGCCCTCTTATCTAGTTCCCTCCGTCAGGCCAAGGGGGGAAAAGCGCTATTCTCGAGCGGCTCTCGACCCTTGCATACATCCCCCTCTTTTAAGGACGTCTGCCCAGGAGTCCGCCCCATCTGCCGATGTCGGACGGGCATTCGCGTTAGATTGTGAGAAAAATATGTGTCCACACATGAGAGTATGTGTTTGCGTGTGCGCGAGACCGATTGCGCGCGCGCATACATGAAGGGGTGCCGCAGGAATGGCGAAGGACAAAGACGAGTCCTTCGGAGCGCCCGCTTGTCGCTGGACGCCCGCGTTGGCAGCGCCCCGACTAGATGACCAAGTCCGCCCACCAATCTTGGCAGAACCTAGTGACTTTATACGCGTTATTAAGTTGAACGCATTGTCGGGACGCTGGCCACACACACACGCACACACACACACACACACAACTCCCGGTGTATGCCTTGCCCCGAGGGGAGCGACCAGCCGCTCCAGGGAAACTGCGGCTGTCCGGTGACCGTTCACACTCACCGGCCGAAGGAGAAGGCTCTGCTGCAAACAGAGAAGTTGGCCCTGGAGGAGGAGGAGGAGGAGGAGGAGGAGTGGATGAGGTGTGCGCCGACGAATTGCACAGCGGGGACGACGCGGGAGCTCAAGGGATAGGAGTCGCATTTCACGAGAACGCCGTCAAGCTACAGAGAGCGAAGCAGGACCGTCGGTACGCAGGACGAGAATGCTCCGTACCTCGGCCTGTTCCTGGACTGGCCTCGTAACCGCTGGTCAGCGCCGTGTCCTGAGAAGAACTGATAAGAAACATGGTTCTTGAATATGGCTCTCACAGGCGACACATGCAGGGTCTTCTTCTGACGACGCAGCCCCCCGGTAGCATTTTCGTTTAACGGGTTCAGGCGGTTCGGTGAACGTTGCGAACCCGTGAGCAAAATACGGGGACGTGGAGGTAAATATGAGCACGCAAAAAATCAAAAACAGCGCCAGGCAATCGCTGCGCCGGTATAAACTGAGACAAACATTTTTCGGTTTATGCGAGGCATTCTCGTACTCGTGGATACCTCGACAACTCTCACGTCCGAAATAGAATAAACTTTGGCTAACGAACGTAGTTCGTCTATGAATGCGTGTGGCTTGCGCGTTTACCAACGAAATTCTCATAGAATTCGTCATCACCGCGCATAGCCGAACTGCTGCAGGACGTGCAGGACCCCTGCATATGCCTACGGAAGGCCAAAGCATACTCGCGACGGGTCAGGTTAAAGAAGCGCCGACTTGGCCTTTCCGACTTTATATGCGCAGAGGCGAATAAACTAATAATTCACGATATTATTTGATCATTTCACTTTGGCGGGTCCTCACCCGTTCGACTGGGGGCCGCCGCTATCTAAAGTGGCCGGCCTTCGTCGTCCGGGCCGCTCCAAATGACTCCACTAGTTCATACATAACTTAAACAGATAACAAAGATTTCACCGCGACCGAGCGTTGCAGAGTGAGGCAGGCCTAGTAGGTGCATCGTTCTCGTTTTGCTGGACATTTGCGTTTGTTGAGAAGCGTCGCTGAGAGCTACCATGAACGCTAGCGACCCCCGATGATGGGGCGAGATTCCTGCAAAGGGGCCTCCATGGCCATTCCGTGTTTCGAGCTATTTGCTCCGCATGGAGTACCTGCCCGAGATCATGGGGGTTCATGCAAGCAGCTACAATACGACTGAAACGAGTTAGCTCCTCGGAGCGCCGAACTCCCGAAGATACGACTCACTCATGTTCGGTTGAACCTCAACGTGGTTAGAGCCAACGCCGTGACAACGATGTTGTGCCGTGCTTCAATGTAAAAAATAACGACTCTGCTTGGCCGAAGCCGCGCCCGGCCGAACCGTGTACAGGAAATCGCGTCGGATCTGCGTTCGTAGGCATTTTGTAAGGGTTTTGCACGGAAACAATTTCTTGGGCTTGACCTATGTGTGGCGATTTGTATTGTACATTATCGCAGAACGTGACGCAAGTAGGCCGTCGAACCTAGGCAGGTCCTCGGTGAGGATAGGGTTCGGTCGGAAAATGGCAAAATCCATAGATTGAAATTGTGCTCATCAGCTGATCCGTGCATGCAAGCGGCTGATTACAGCAACATCTACCTCGGCCGTTGTCATCGTATAGGACTTTCAAATAATACAAGCATTTCTCTTTCGTTCAGCCGTTTGTCTACTTCTGTAATTGTTTCGAGGATTACAATAAAGGGAAAGCGATTCAGTAAATTCGAATGATCTTCATATCTGGGTCCCTTGTCGCTCTGTGGCGAAACCTCGACTTCAACGTGCACTCCCTCACGTACGGAAGCACGTGACAAGTGCCGTTGTCTTGGCACTCCAAAATCACGTTCGGAACTCTCTGTATAGGTCCGAACTTGCGCATATGTCTAGGTCAGCTTACGAATAAGCTCACCC
Organism: Tropilaelaps mercedesae; assembly: GCA_002081605.1. Classification (NCBI taxonomy): domain Eukaryota; kingdom Metazoa; phylum Arthropoda; class Arachnida; order Mesostigmata; family Laelapidae; genus Tropilaelaps; species Tropilaelaps mercedesae. Next base: position 7,732 of record MNPL01018502.1, read on the forward strand.
CCAGAAGAACGTCCTACTTCCACCCACCCTAGAAGTGCGACAAACTCATAGACGACATCCACCTATCCACGCATGCGGCTACCCCATGCGGAACAAAGAGCGTCTAACAAATGCAGCAGTTCGAACTTCTCTACCTTCTGACGTTAGCCTTTCATAGCGCTAGCTAGATTGTATTGCTGCCGAAGTTCAGCCGAAGTTCAACCGAAGTCCCGGGGCTATGTCAACGCAAATCTCCAACGACTGCACAAATGAATTCTCTAACAACAAGAGCGCCAGCCACAAGGACAAGAAACTCTTTCGGAATTAGGCCAGCGGCCCCCGTGTTGCTCCAGCGCCAACTCCGCAGGCTCCATGAGCGCCCGGGAGAAGTCCCCTTCCCGTGGCCTGAACGAAGGGCGAAATTGAACTGGTGCCTTTGCGACCTTTGCTAAGGCTGTCGGTCTGTGTAACACACGGATAGCAGCAGTTTGGCTCTGTGCGTCTCTTTTTCATCGCGCGCAAATCCTCTGAGATGGAATATTTGACGAACGGCGCTAGCCAATCCCCACGGGCAGCGATGGAAGCGTAACATCGATTTAACGGTTTTCCATCAGAACCGTCAGCTCGCGATGCCCCCTTTGCCGGATGCCCCCGAACATTCTCTAAAACCTGTCCCCGCCGTACGGACTACTGCCAGGTGCGTTCGTCTGCGCCGCCGCCGCCGCCGTACCATCGAGCCATGACAAAAGCCCTCGTCTCTTTATTTAATTTTGCCCTTCAAGATTACACTGCAGGCAAAGGTTAATTATTAACCAAAAAAAAGCCTACGAGCGCATTGAACGGCGAAAGACTGCAGATGCCACAGGCAGGCGACGACGCCGGAATAAGAAATAGTGAATATACTCGACATAAAATTAATGTGAAGAGCATTTTTTCCATTGACACTCGTTCTGCGAATGCGATTGGATGATTACACGGAGTAGGGGTAGCTTCGGAGAATTTTATAGAGGATTTTTCTGCTATTTTGTTCCGTCATATATTCAACTCAGCCCGTAGTGAAGGATACGATGAAACGTGAGAGAGAAATGTGTTTCTCTTCTAGACCCAAGTTCCTTTGCAAAATTCGGTACCAGGCTTAAGATGTGGGTTCATCCGTTTCAGGGAGGTATTTTCGAACACAATTTACTTAAACCGGATTCATTTGAAGGGGTTATTCATCCTGAAAAGAAAATAGTACAAACATTGTCTCCATATGGATACGTCGCTGTCTTTGCCGTTTATCTTGACAAATTCCAAACCAATAAGTTTATAAACGCATTTATTTTGAATGCTGATTCGTCCTCCTCATCAGAGCTACAGTGTTCGCCAGGTTACATATTTTAACATATAAATCTCTCTATATATTAAATCATATTTTAATATATAAAAAATAAGTATATTTATATATGTCGGTAGGCCGTGTTTGGAGTCCAAACAGTCGAAGGCGTCTTCTCTGTGCAAACAAAATTTGCTTCTAGTAAGCGTCCTGCTGAATGAGTTCTTCAGCTATTGCAAATGTTCTGTTTCTGCCAGTTCAACACAATTGCAGCTTCCCTAGAGGATGACCTTGAGGTAATAGATGAAAAGAATATAAAGATAATAAATATAAAGGAAAAAGAAGGATATAAAGAAGAAATTAGGGAATGCAGGGCGAGGCCGAGGTTGGAAAAACGGAAATTGAGATGAACGCTGCCAAGAAATGGCTAAATCTTCACCGTAGCCGTGTCTGTTGTACTTGGCATCAGCGCCGGGACAAAAGTTGGTGCTCATAAATTGTTATCACATAGTTATAGCAGACAATTTCAATCTATTTTAGATCGTGAATGTATTTCACCGTGCGCATGTACAGGGATTCGACTACATACAAGTGTGAAGACATTTTCAGAAAGTTTCAACCCGAAAAATTCAAAATATACATTTTTTGAAAGCGCGTATGCTCTTTGGGAGCGTACTCTATGTGGAATTTTTTGAAAAAAGCACATGATCACGACACACATATAATTCTAGTGCAATTACATATCGTTTTTATAATTTTCTGTCACATTATCATAGTTCTTGCTACTTTTGCACTGAGTTTTCTATGGAGACCTTTGTCTTTCACTTAGCATGGCTACGACCCCTCAAACAAAATAAATGCTAAAACTTCGACTTGTTATAGAAGAAGCTCTTCACTCCTAAAAAACAATAGTTATTTTTGCCTTAATTTCATATTTAATAGCGTGCACGCGTCCTAAGGTGTATAGAGAGATAGATGGTGTGTGTAGAATTCCGTTCAGAGCGCAATGTCTCCAGATCGTTGTTGGTCCTCGAATTGCTTTATTGCCATGGGCGTAATAACGTGATGGATTTATCGTTTTCATAAATAATGCGATGACTGAATCGTCTGCAGCGGCTTTATCCGGTCATCGAATACTAAGAACGGCAGCTCCGTTTCAGAATTCGCCACGAAAATTCATTCTACTTTATTGTGTCTTCGTTATATTTCAGTAAACTCACAAAGCCGTCGGCAAAGTCGACCTCCTCTAGCTAAGGCTTCTCCTCGCATTCATTTTACAACTCGAATTCTTTTTCTAAGCAAAGATATATTCAGGAGACAAAAAATATCTAAACGTCTATTTCAAGCTTCTGCGTATCTCGCTCTTTTCGAGTAAATTAGTAGATAGCGGATAAATGCTTTTTGGTAAAAGATACGACACGTGAATTGGACACGATTGTCAGGCTACGTGTCAACGCTAGCCTGACTAAGGAACATTATAAAACATGGCTGGGTCTAATGAATCTATAGCGTTGAGCAGTGTTTGATAATTACTGCGATTATTTGCCTAGCAAACGACCATCGAAGAGTAGTTGCATGGGTTCATTTAGAGAAGAAAGGGATGCAAGTAACAAAACTCTAAACATGTCATGTGCGAAGACTGAAGCTGCGTCGTTTCCATGACGAGTAAACAGTCGAACCGGGCCGACCGGACACAGTCTATCGGAAGGAAATTCTTGTAATGTTTGCTTTTCAAAAAGCTCCTGAAATAGCAAGACGACATCTAATTTCGAATTACATTGGAGTTGTTCATGTTCCGCGTATTTACATCCCACACAGATTTCACGAGTAGTTGAAAAATTTGGTGGCCACTTTTTTTGTTTTTTATTCGGTCATCGACAGCACCCAACATCGACACTTGGGGCGACCATCTTGAGGGCGAGATCATATAACAGCGCGTTAGTTAAAGCCTTTTCGTGGATTCCGGCGTGCACGAACATCTGACATTTTTCTATTTCGAAATGTTTTGAATTTTCAACTGCGAGTACACGTATGCCATGACGAATCACGCTACGGACGACTCTGCTCCCTGATCGTGGAATACAAACGAACAAAAGCTCGAAAAGGGAATATATATATATATGTTCTTCATTTTTCTTCTTAGGGTCGTTTATGAAATAAGATAGTCCTACGATGCTTTCTGAGAACACCGAATGGGTTACCTTAAAATAAATCTCAGGATCAGACTTAGCTGTCATGGAATCACCGGACTAATCTGTTTGTTCATTCTATTGCCGTTTTAGCTCAGTGTACAACATTGTTAACCCCTCCTTAAACTGAATGCATATTCATTATGACACACGAGTTTTTCGTTAACCGGCCAGATTTGTTGGCACTATTTCTGGTTAGCCTCTCCTATATCCGGATTGTGAAGAGAATGTATGGTTGCCCCATAGACGCCGTTCAAATAATTATCAATTTTTGCAGACGAGTTTCTATGCAGCAGACTCTGATAGCCGATGGGTTGCTTTTGGGTTGTTTTTTCGTAAACGTGGTCTCATATTGCCAAATGTGTCGTCGGGGTACCACCACAAGGTCGAGGGCAAGGCAAATGTGTTTGAAAAATAGACCGAACTTGCAGCGGCATTTTTTCTACTTAAAGGCAAGAAACTTCGGATCAAATTCCGCGTTGACGGCAGCTCCTTGAGCTCAACTGTTTATGCGAGCGTTCGTTGCAAACTATGACGTTGAATATTTCGAATACGCTGTGTTATTCGACAGCATCTGGGACATGGACAGAGTCATCTGAAGGGCAAATATCTTCGAAACTCTTTGCCTCACCTGGCATTGAAGTCGTGAAGAAATTTACTGCGCTTTTACAAAGCTATTACAGATACTCTGCGCACACCAGACGAAGTCTCCGTTTATAAATGGTGGGCAAGCCTTAGATACACACAAATCGATCAGACATTACTACAACATGAGAGTAAAACAGATACGCAAATGTGTGTACACTAGTCGACGGGCGATCGGAAGGCTCAAAAACATTTTTGAAGTAACTGGCCGCGCGGAAATGTGCTTTCTCAACATGGTGACGACAATATTTCGACATTAGGAGGCACTCGATTGAATGATCTGAAGCACCTATATTGTGCTGAACGCGTAGACCATTTAGGTATGCACCTATACAGAAGTCATGGTCGCTTTGGACTTTTCTCAACACGCGTAGAACGGAACGCTCATTGAGGCATAGACGATTCTCGCAATGGCCCCCCGGCTGCGTACCTGTTTACAATTAGACACTGTCATGCTGAGGTCTCTGCGGTATTCAGGCGAATAGGTTTGTGTGTTCTCCTTCGGTGTCCTGAGTCGAAATCTAAATGGATCTGCCCCGAAGGTATGCCACTCTTCGGCGCTTCGTCCAGCGAACTCTATAGGCCGGTAGGCATCGAGAAGGCAGCATACAGAAAATTGACCGTAGAGCTATCCAGGTACTTCGGCCTGCAAACCGGAGAATGGAGGGAACGCTAGATAGAAAGGCCGCGCCCCACCCGACCTGCCGGCTCGAGTGACCGCGCGCGCGCGCGCGCGCGCGCGCGCCTATGAGAAC
>MNPL01018515.1:0-19801 GCA_002081605.1 Tropilaelaps mercedesae
TATATATATATATATATATATATATATATATATACGTGCAAAAATAATCGGTTACACCTAACCGATCTAGCATTTTTGACTGATTTCGTACTCAAGAAAAGAGTAAACGCTCTTATGTCGACCCCATGGAAGGTCGCCTCTTGCGTAAAGTATTATTATATTATCGGACGTCTACCGTTATGTGCAGATACTACGAGTGCATACGAGTGAAACCTTGTCTACGAAACAACCGTCAGTATATTCGTCGATAAAATAGGAGTCTTCACGTCCACGATCCTGACTGTGTTCTACAGAATTCTTTCTTTCTTTCAAGCTCCCAATTAACTCCAGTTGCTACAACTGTAAAAAAATCACTGACAAATGTGAACAGCACTCTATAGAGTGCGCAAGAGAGTGACCTCTCATTTTGTAACTCTGGAACCTTTGGAACACCCTGTACATTCCTCTAGATACACCTTCCCCTCGAAGTACATCACGGATTGTTTTTCACGGAAACACACCTACAAATCCGTTCACGTCCTACACCGGTACCATACGAATTAGCGATTACCTTAGAAGGAACACAAAAGCGTAATAAACCAAAGACAGCACTTACGGTAAATTCCCCCTGACAAGTGAATTTCTGTCATAAAAAAAAACAATAAATACAGCAAAATACTGCAATCCAGGATCATAATATAGAATGATACACGCACACATACATGGAAGATGGCATTCTCACACTCGTCCACCAGCGTATATTTGTTTTAGGGCTGACCATCAGCAAAGTATTTAACGTCCTCGGTAACGCTTTTTGCAGAACTTCGTAAAACGGACCGCGTAAATGTAAATAAATGTACAACGGCGGGGATCGAACCCGTGCACCTACGTGTCTCCTCCGGTCGCAAGGCGCACACGAATGCACCTCAGAGCCATCGAGCTCGACCCACCAGCGTAAATACTCACGTGTAGCCATTCGTAAAAGACAATTTCGTCTGTAGCAGTTAAGTTCTCAGTCAACTTTTCACTTTGATAGTCCATCTCTAACGACGCTCGCTATATTCACTCGTGTGTATTGTCAGGCATTAGTAGGCGAACGTATCTGTAATGTTTACCTGTTGGGCCTCCGCTAGCACTGATCGGTGGGGTGGTCGGTCCTGTTGGCGTCCTATCACAATCCTAAGTCCAGTCAGGTGTTTCCTAGCTTTAGTAACGCGTAATGCTCGCTGCCTGCTCGCCGTTGACAAGTGATGTTACTGGCGTAAACCGAGGAGTCCATACGCCGAGGGCCGACGGATTCACGGCGGCCACAGCCGACCGAGAGGCACAGCACATAAAGGCTCGGAACTAGGCACAAACGGGCGCACACTCACGCACACAACCACTTCTATAGGAACACATGAAACAGCATCGTCGAAGGCACGCCACCATCGGGCGACCGCCAGACGGCCACTCCGTAGGTTCTATCAGGTTACGATCGAGAGCGTGGTAGAGCGCGGAGCCGTCTTACTTGGATAATAGGACAAACAGGCCAAATGGTGTTTTCGGGAGCCGCGCTTTTGCAGCCGTGCTTGGGTCAGCCCATATGGTAATTTGCTGATCTCATTTGAATGTGGCCACCTATGGCGACGGAGCGTAGTCTACGCCATGCAGTCGTTGTACCACACATGGGTGAGCCAGCCAACGGGAAAGCGGCCGCGTTGTCGGAGGATTCGAGGATGACGTCGAAGACCTTGCGCCTGCATTGGGGGAGCGAAGGGGCGTCCGCTGAAGGAAAGAGGCGGAGAAAGCGATAGGATGAGGGGTTGCCAATGGAACGGGGCTTGGATAGGTCGAGGGGCAGGATCGGATCCAGGGCAACTACGCTACGCTGTAACGTGTTCGATCAGCGGAACGCCATGGGAAAGGAAGACAATAGGGAAGTGGGAAAAATTCCCTCGCGTCCGATCCGGAGAGGTGGCGTCACAGTGCACTCGGTTTGGCTCCGTCAGCCGACACGTGGACAGAGAATATGGAACAGGGAAAAGAGGAGTCGAATGTCATCAGTACAGACGAGAATGCCGTCCTTCTTTGCGCGATTTATCAGCCGTTGGTGGTCTAACCTACTCTGGTGTTGAAAAGAAAGGTTGTTTTTCAACACCAAGCCGTGTGTGTAAGCTGTTTATTGATAGAATCGTCTTAATTTCTAGCGTTGTTGAATTCAGGCATCATTAAATTTAGTGTAGTCCAGTTACCGCCAAGGAAAATTGAACACCGTTTCGAGAAAACATTTAAAAAAATTTGCCAACTCGAATAAATAGGCTTAAAACATTAATAAGTTTCCTTGCGCTGGGAAGAAATCGAAAGATAACAGTTTTGCAATAAGAATCGGAGAGAAGTTCTAATTTTCTGTTGGCTGATTAATTTTAGTACCATCAATAGTACTGCCTACAAACAACGAAAAAGTTGCTACTAAATAATAATAATGATAATTAGTAGTAACTTTTCGTTTTAACGAATACGTTGTCTTGTAAGCAGTACTAATAATATCAATAAAATTAAGTCGTTCCCGAACATTTTTGACCCAATGGAAGTCTCAGAGATATTGAGGCAGGGAGATATCGACTGTCGGAGATTTCCCACACTGCAGTCTATTTTTCTTCCTGACAAATACGATGTTTTGATAAGCTGCTGTTGGCGGCAGCTTTACGAGTTTAAGAAGCATTTCTGGGTCTGGCCCACGCAGCCAACGAAGGCGGCCTTCTAACCAACTATCCCTATAGACTTGTCTCGGATAGCGAAACACTCATTCTTACTGGGCAAAATTAACAGCTCGAATTCAGCATTATCTATAACAGAGCACCTGACATTGTGATAAGCGTTCCAACTATTAGCCTCGCCGGTCGAGACGTTTCAGCAGTTTCATGAACGTATCATCTCACAACTCTACATTACTTGCTCTTTTCAACGGTGTCTAATAGCCTACGAGGGAGTTTTAACGTAGACTTGTGAGCGGCAGCATGAGCAGAAAGCTGAAGACAAATACCTGCAACTCGACCCCCGAAATCGATATTGTTGGCGAAATTCAATAGGCCCGTTCATCGTATTCGGCCAGCTCAACGAGCAGAACCTGCTTGTTAGAGATTATGTGCGTGGAGAAGAATATATAGTTTAGTATCTAATCGATTTTAATAGATAGGCTATTCGAGTTGTTTTCATGCTTGAGCGATATCTTAGGGAATATAGATAGCAATTGAGTGCTAATCGTAACACGTCAGCCTACGGCTGCAACTAACGACACGCAGCATTTGTCTACGCTTCCAACGAGCAGACGGATTTTTCAAAGATGCAACAAAGACAACCGAGTTACATTTCGCAATTGACATACACATATACACATTACCTATAACGACAAATAATTTAATAAGGATACTAATTATTATTATTATTATTATTATTATTATTATTATTATTATTATTTAATACTTTTTTCTTCAATAGATTCAATCGGGCGTCATTTCTCGTGCCTCCCTCCACCTGACTGTGTTCTTCCGACACGTGAACGCCTTGTCATCTGACATATCGCATTGACGATTCGGCACGAATTAAATATAAAATAAAAAAAGACACTCATGCATACTGACCGGAGGCGAGCAGGTGGGCCGAACTCGAACACTCGCATATTAGATCGACCCTCAAGTAGGGGGCGGGTCGACCCAGCTACTAACCTTCAACCCCGTTCACCCACTTAGTTATCAGCCGCTATTTGCCCGAACGGCCGTCATCACCTGTCCGGCCCACCGCCCCGTCGATCCTCAGCCTGACCGCAAGCCACTTCCTCCATGTCGGTATTGAAGTCGGCCTGACAGCCGATGGCAAAACGAAAAAAATGACCGAACCGTATTCGTTAGCTGACGAATTTACCCGATTCAAATTTGCCCGCCCGTCCATCCATCCACACTCGCCATTTGACCGCCACATTCAAATCGCCCTATGAAAGCCGCACTTCAGTCGGCGGGTGTGTGACGTCACCCGCGGCGTTGACCAATCAGCGACGGCCAAGTCGCAGCTGGAGTTAACGCGCTGTAGTCGCTGGCGGCCCGTCAGAGCCGGTATCAGTGTTTGCTGGGTGGCGACGTCGTTGAGTTCCCTTCGTGAACGAGGAGCCGAGCAGGCCTGTGTGTGCGTGTGTGAGTGTGAGTGAGTGCCGCTCGTTCCTGCCGAAACCGTCGCCGGGGTGGTGGTAGTCGTCGTCGTCGCCGCCTCGAGGTGAACGCGTAGCGGTTTCTCCACAGACTTTGCGTCCATCGAGATGGGCCGTTCCGGGTCCTACCTTTTATTCCTGCTCGTATTCTGCCTGGCCTGGGGTAAGTCGATAGGGGCAAAAAGGATCTGGCGACGAGTCGTAGGTAAAATGAGGGACCGATTGGGATGCAGGTCATTGTTTCGTTCTCACTCTCGTCTCCTCGTTCTGGATGCGTTTGGAGCTATTCCGCCATGCTGGTTTTCTGGCCCCGGCGCTCTCTGTCATGATGTGGCTTTAGCATGGGACGACGCGCTCATCCCACCTCAAATTGGCCCAAATTGGCATTTTGTAGTAACTGTTTCGGAGATCTGAACCACGATTCTGTCGAATGTTACGTCGAATCGTATCCGAGAATGACAGATGAATTAGGGATATTGCTGGCAGTGGAGTATGGCTGTATTCTGCACGCAGCCCGAGGATGTTTCTGCGTTTCTAACGACACGAGTGAGATGTCCGAGTCTATGGAAAATCCGAAAGAGGTGCGTGGGCCGGGTGTAGTTGATGCAGTTTGTTGGAGAGACGATCATGTACGAAGTAGTGAGAAGTTTCGAGAACGTTCCGTGCGGCCGGGTACGACGATGACACGTCAAAGCTTCACCTGGCGCGAGGAAGGCCAAGTTAACGCTTACGTTAACGCTTGACGTTCGTCGTAGACGCCGATGTTGGTGCCGATTCGGTGGTGTGATAACGGAAATGGGATTAGGTATCCTTGCGGTTGACGTGTCAGATGGGATGTGCCGTGAGAGAACAACCTAAAGGTTATTGTCTTTCGAGTGTTGTTTGCAGGCGTTTCTGCTGTGCAGCACGTACATACGTTACACAATGACATAGACTTTTATTATCATTACACGCGAAATTATAGGTGATTTAAATTGCTCCAGTCACTTTTCGCGTTCTATTATTCGGGCGAGCAGCTGCTGGCATTAAACCTGCCGTCGTATATTAGCCGGCGTTCTCGGTGGGAGAGCGCTATCAGCATGAAAATTACCGGAAAGGTTTTCTTGTATTAGGCACGAAACTCCCTTTACTGGTTTCTATGATACGTAGCATGCGGTGTACCGGCCATGCCTATTCCCCAGCTGTGTTGTGAACCACACCGAGGGCCACAGCTGTCGCCTGTGATAGTCCACGACACGAAGTACAGTAACGACATGTGGAGTTGATGTCGTTCAATTTTCTACTAGCCGCTGTTCACGGCTTCGTTTACGCCTATCCTATGGATCCTTCATGCATGCACGCATGAAAGCGACACTCATACCGTCATAGAGCTCTAGGACCGATCGGCGTATAGCAATGGCAAACAGGCCGGCAAAGTATATCAGCGTCTTCCAGCACCTTCCCTCAACATTGCACACTTCCAGACGGAGAAAAATAGTACCCACCCCGCCCCTTCCTATCTCTTCCCTCGTAGGATCCATGGGGTTGACTCGATTACCCCCCGAGTGCCGACCCCTTACATTAAGTGCGTTTGTCGTTGCTTTGAACTTTCATCGGCATTCGATGTTTGCAGATGTTCGGTTCAGTAAGGCAGACGACGCGAAGTTCGATCCAACCAAAGTAGAGGATGACATCGGTAAGATTCAAGAGGCGTCACGAACCGACGCCGAAGTCGTCGCCCGCGAGGAAGAGGCCATCAAGCTGGATTCGCTGTCGGTGGCGCAGCTAAAGGAAATTCGGGAAAAAGCCCAGAAGCATGCCTTCCAGGTACGTGTCAGACGAGATTTCGTTTTTTTGCACGGCGAAATGAATGCAAACGTTTAATGAAGTGTTTGTTAGTTGATGACGGTGCACATCGCGTGAGGAAGTAGTGATGACACATGGATATTATTTCAGTGGTTGAACTCACTCATGAGCGGTCGACTGAACAGGTCGTTCCGAACACTTTGCAGTCTTCCCGATATTTTCTGTGTACTAGCTAGGCTGAGATAATAGCCGCTCGACAGAATTTATTTTCATATCCGCAGCGTCTCCAACCGTTCGCCCTGAACTGGTGATAGCTCCACCAGTTCTGTCGCAGCACAATCAACTGGCTAAGATCGAGATGCAGTGCTCGCTTCCATTGATTTTCGCGCGGCATTTAACCAAGCCATAACCTGTTTGTAGCTTGTAGTGTGCTGCCCACCCGTTCAGCCTAAATGACACAACGCATCTGATATGTGCGCTGACGCGTAACGATGTCACCGTCCGGATGCTGGCGGCAAAATCGGATGCTAACGAACGGTTGAACGTTGTCTCCTTTCACAGGCGGAGGTGGCGCGTATGATGAAGCTCATCATCAACTCGCTATACCGCAACAAGGAGGTATTCCTGCGGGAACTCATCTCCAACGCTTCTGACGCTTTGGATAAGATTCGTCTGCTGTCGCTAACCAACCCTGACGCGCTTAAAGCACTCCAGGATCTCAGCATTCGAATAATGGCTGACAAGGAGAACAACGTGCTACACATCACCGACACTGGCATCGGCATGACGCAAGAGGATCTTATGAAGAACCTCGGAACTATTGCCAAATCCGGCACAGCCGAATTCCTCCAGAAGGTCTCCGAAGGCGGGGGTGGGACCGATCTCAATGACCTCATTGGCCAGTTTGGCGTCGGCTTCTACTCCGCGTTCCTCGTCGCCGACCGCGTGGCCGTCGCGTCCAAGCATAACGACGATCCGAACCAGCACGTGTGGGAGTCGAACGCGTCGGAGTTCTCTATAGCGGATGACCCGCGCGGCGACACGCTCAAGCGCGGCACCACTGTTTCGCTGTACATGAAGGACGAGGCAAAGGACTTCCTCGAGCACGACACGCTCAAGAAGCTCATCGAAAAGTACTCGCAGTTCATCAACTTCAACATCTACCTCTGGTCGTCGAAGACGGTGACGGAAGAGGTCATCGAGGGCGAGGAAGAGAAGCCGTCGGAGGAGTCGGCTGACACGGCGACGCTCGACGATGACGAAGAAGCGAAGGTGGAGGATGCAAAGGAGGCTCCGAAGACGAAGAAGGTTGAGAAGACTGTATGGGATTGGGAGCTGATCAACTCGGCCAAACCGATCTGGACGCGTAAGGAGAAGGAAGTCACAGACGAGGAGTACAATGAGTTCTACAAGACGGTAACGCGCGACAACCAGGACCCGCTGACGAGGACGCACTTTACAGCCGAGGGTGAACTGACCTTCAAGAGCCTGTTGTTTGTTCCCCAGAAGCAGCCGCAGGATTCGTTCAACAAGTACGGCCAAAAAACGGACCATATCAAACTGTACGTCCGGCGGGTGTTTATCACCGATGACTTCCAAGACATGTTGCCCAACTATCTCTCATTCCTGCGCGGTGTCGTGGACTCGGATGATTTGCCGCTAAACGTCTCACGCGAGAACCTCCAACAGCACAAACTGCTCAAAGTCATCAAGAAAAAGCTCGTCCGCAAGGCACTAGAGATGTTCCGCAAGATCCCCGAAACGGAATACACAAAGTTCTGGAAGGAATACTCTACGAACATTAAACTCGGCATCATTGAGGACTCCGCGAACCGGTCACGCCTTGCCAAGCTACTCCGCTTCCCTTCGTCGCTGGACGGCTCCCTCGACAAGCTGGTATCGCTGAGCGAGTACGTCCAGCGCATGAAAGATAAGCAGAGCGCCATCTACTACATCGCCGGGATGGGCTTGGATGATGTGAAGAAGTCGCCGTTCGTAGAGCGCCTCATCAAGCGCGAGTACGAGGTACTCTACCTGACCGAGCCAGTCGACGAATACGCTATCTCCTCGCTAACAGAGTTCGAGGGCAAAAAGTTCCAAAATGTCGCCAAGGAGGGTCTGTCGCTTGACGACAACAAGGAAATTCGCGAAGCGTTGGAGAAGGAATTCGAGCCGCTGACCAAATGGATGACGGAGACCGCCCTGAAGGACAAGATTTCGAAGGCGGTGATCTCGGAGCGCCTCGTTGAGACGCCGATGGCGCTCGTCGCTTCGCAGTTCGGTTGGACTGGCAACATGGAGCGTATTGTGGCGGCTCAGACCCACATGAAGGAAAATGACCCTCAGCGGATGTTCTATATGGGCCAGAAGAAGACCCTCGAAATCAACCCCCGCCACCCGTTGATCAAGGAGCTCCTGCGCCGTGTCGACGATTCGCCGTCCGACGAAACGGCGAAGTACCTCACGGAGATGATGTTCGAAACCGCTACGCTGCGGTCCGGCTTTCAGCTTAACGACAATGTCCGGTTCGCCTCAAACGTCGAAAGGATGCTGAGAAAGATGATGGGCGTGTCGGAGGATGCCCAAGTCGACGCCGAGCCGGAGGAGGCCGAAATGCACAAGGAGACTTTGGCAGACCAGGAAGAAGACATCGAGAGCGAGGAACCTCACGATGAGCTATAGAGATCGAGCTGCTGGCATACAGAAATCGACAACGCATCGACAAGCTCTAGCACCCCGCTATTGAAACACGATTCACTAACGAGGGACTTAGTCGCGGTTCTGACCTACTATTGGCGGAGCCGCTCGGACAGATTCGTGTTAGGTAGACAGACAGGTGTGAGTGGACTGGAGAGTGCAAGCCACACGCGGTTCACTCTTCTTAAAGGGTTTTTGCGGAAGAACGCCATTTTGTACAAATAATTTATCTTTAAAAACGCATGCGACAAGCGGTGGGCCGTCAACTCTGCAAGCGTGTTACACAGCCGCGCAATGGCCGTAGGTCACTACAAAGGAGCTCAGCATTGTAGGCTGACCCGTACTTGAAACAAAACGCAGGGAGAAATAAAGTGAGCCCAACGATATTTAGTTGTTGCGAGGCTAACAAGTTTTTATTAAGAACCTATTCACTTTTGTTTTTTTGGTTGTCGTTGCTGCGGTCGCTTACCTCGGCAGCGTAACCTGTTTAGCAATGTACATGAGCTTACATCTATATAGCGTAGAGAATTCCTTCGTTTGTGTATCGTTGAAGGTTTTTATACAAATCACGGATGCCTTATGCTTCCCCCACCTTCCTTCTCTCTGGGACATTTGTACTCTTTAAGAAGGTCGTTTAAACCTATGGAGAAAGCAACTACGTTGTTGTCCATTGGGTCGGCCAAGTTCGGCAATAGCTGTAGCTGGCTTAGGGACGGGAGGAAGGTGTAGTAAAACGGTGGGGGGTGGGGAGCGGAAGCTCAGACGCCGCCCATTCAACTGTCTGGCACTTAATCGACGAAGAAGATATTTTGTAGCTGCGAGTTGCACAGCCGCCGAACCTCCTCGCTGATCTGAAGGAGGTTAGCGTTCTTGTGATTTAGAACAACGAAAAACTCCCGCTTGTCCCAGCTCTTGGCCACTAGCCACCAGTCATCCGACGTCTTCGCCACGATCTCCCCGTCAACAGGGGTGTCGTCCTCGCTGCCTAGCACCACAAGGTCGACGTGAAGGTCGGTGATGAGGCGCAGTAGCGACGACGGAACGCTAAAGCCGAGCCTGCGGTCGGCGTGCACCGATGACTTTTGCGCGATGTTCATTCGGTTGAAGTAGATGTACTTGCAGATGATCTCCTGGCTACTGCGAGATGACGATGAGGTTAGCTTGGCGTACTGCTTCGAGATGTCGTTGGCCAGCGTGGTCAGCTCGGGGGCGAGATACTTGTCTATGTCCTGAGCCAGCGTGAGAGTCAGATCTTCGGGTTCCAAAAGCAGACAAACAGTAGCACTCAGAGCGCGATAGATCAACAGGCTATGGCGTTTGCTATGTATGAACATGTGGGGAGCATCCTCGAGGAAGTTGGCGTCATCGGTCTTGCCGTGCAGGTATCTGGCATGAGAATACGTACAGGTGGGTTGCTTGAACGGTGACAACGTCGGCGTGAGTACTTCCGCCTCAAAAACTCCTTGCAGGATATTGCCTAACAGATAGTGATAGAGCAGCTGCATGTCCTTCTGGTCGAGGCCGCTCCACACGAGTTGGTCGTTACACAGAAATGCCGTGTATTTCACGACCGGAAACGCCATTTCAAGACCGCCGACAAAGCTATGCACCTGCAGGAACGCCGCCCGATCCAGCGGCAAAAAGTGCACGCCTTGAAAGATATCGAGGATGTCGCAGTGCTGCAGCTTGAGTCGCGGCAGAACGTTGCTGAAGTGGCTGTCAAGCTTCTTGCGAAGGTTGTTGACGCCCCTCTCGGCGGCGAGCTCGGCGAACGTCGCCTGGAAACAGCGAAACAGCGTGTAGAGCCTTCGGAGGACGGCTTGGTAGACGGCATCTTGTACATCCTCCGCCAGATACTCGACCACCGTCTGCGAGTCGCGAGTGCGCTGCTGAGAGGGTAACGTCAAGGTGAGCACCATCCAGTAATCCGGCTCAGGCTCCAGAAAGATCTGTAAGGCAAGCGCACAAAAGCCAGCATATGAAAATGAGTGGGCTAGTTAAAGACGTGCGATCAGGCAGGCCTGTGTGGGGTGAAGTCTCTCAGCGCCAGGAGTATTTATTTGAGTTTTGTGTGCCTGGTTCTTTTTCTGCAAAAGGCAGACGTAGCTGGTATCCGCCATTCAAATACATTTGGTCTTAGACACATCTGAAAAGCTGTCAGGCGAGTCAGTATAGTAACTGTCTGGTGTCGGTGGCGTAATGGCGGTCGGATGTGTGTCCGACGACCGGAGATGCTGCTATTGCACTTATCGGATTTTAGTAAGCATTTTTAGACAGCACCTTATCAGATTCTCGCTTGTACCTCTGGCATCATACACCGTCGGCTGATTGTATCCCCTGGTCCAATTGAATAAATGAACTTTTTTGCTGTATTTCTAGTAATTACATCTAACAACGTTCAACTCAGCTTTTCGTTGACATTAGCGTAAATGTATACTCCCTTCTGCGGAAGACCAAGTAAACGTTCACGAGGAAACGTCGAGTAAGTAAGAAACATGAATTTATTTAAGTGACATCCTTCGATATCCTGCCAATGCGAACATGCAGCCATTAATAATGTAACACCCGCACTCAATTAGTTTCGTACAAATTCCAACCAGCGAAAGCGCGAATAACTAATACCATACGGCATCAAAACAACGCGACACCCCTTCGTCTCTTATTTATCGAAATGTAAAGTTTTGCTCGATAATTTCATGAACGACTTTATCAAACGGCGATGTTTTGCCTCTAATTGTCGTCAACGAAAGCGCAGGAAAATTCTTCCCGTCAGCCGAATGAACCATCTCTAGCAGTACAGTTATCCGGAACCCACTCTACGGTGCAGCAACAATTTGACAGAAGCTCCGGAACGAATTCGATAGCACGTGGGCTAACCTCACCACTTACCTGTCTCGTCTTCTGGGTGTGCAGGACCTCGCATGGCTGCTCCGGGCTGAAAATCTTTGTGAAATTGACAAGACCCTGGGCGATACCCATGTCCCTCAGCTGGTTCTCAAGTGGAGCCTCTGGTGGATAGAAGAACAGCAACTTTTTGTGCTCGTCGTCTTCGCCGACGCCCAGTGTCGGGTTGAACACAAAGAAATTTTGCAGGGTGACATGACTACGGTGTGACATGCCGGCGACAATCGCCGGATCGCGGCCAGACCACTCCAACGGCTTCCACCCCAGTAGTGGCAGAAACTTGACAACGCCGTCACCTGTCGCGCCGTCACGCCGTCACACAATCGCGTGCGAAGCTGGTAGAAAAAGACTGACACAAAAATATCCCGTCAGCTGGTCTGTGTGGGAGCGGCCATCTTGCGCGACGGTACTCCTCGGCGAATAACGAATTCCACTCTGACTAATGTTTGCAATCGGGTGTTTGACACGATTTTAAGCAACTCTGAACCACGGCACTGTGGCGCGGGCAGCTGGCTTGAGGAAACGTAGTGCACGGATCTGTGTGTTTCTGGTTTGGTAACTATAGACAAAGGAAGAAAGAAATGGAAATCGATACGGCACGGGTTGAGCACATGTTTGGGATCGTCGAGTGAAAATAAACATGGCGGGTGCCCTTAAGAAGGTGAGCTCTCGAAAGTTTTTTTCGAATTTATGCATTTCAGTTCAGTTATGGACATATCCTGACGGGTTTGGTACACGGCGATTAAACGCCCGATCAATTCTGTGTAAAGGTAGCGAATTTTTAGCGGCCTGGTGAACTATCGGTTTGTGAATTAGATTATAGTTGAGGGGTTTACTCGGTACGCGACATAATTGTACGGCTCCTGAATACGGTTAAATTTCTATCGTATGTCAACTAACTTATTACGTTTGGTACTGACATGAAATGGATTGTGACTACTTAACTATGTAAACTTTCACTTTTCAGACTACCGGCCTGACAGGTCTGGCTGTCGCTAAACAGCCGCACTATGTAAGTATCCCTCAAGCGGGCGCTGAATACGTGCTTATCGTGTGTGTTGTCTTCTTAGTTACATTTTCCATAATCGCATGTTCATTTTAAGAATGAATCATGAAGGATGGGCGAAACGCACAACAACTATCTATTAATGTTCAGTGCCTAGCAAACAGAGTCCTTTGAAGGCACTTAGCGTCGTAGCGCCGTTGTGAAATCACGCACGTTTTTCTCTTCGCCACAATAGCATGCCACGTATATGTGCATAAGTGCTAGTGGCAGTCGCTGCTGAATAGCCAGAAATTTCAACTAGTTCTATTATCCGTTGTCGTCGTCGTTCACCTCACCGTGCGTGCGCGCTTGTCTCTTAGGTGCTCGGAGTTCTGTATAACAAGATCCTTCGCGCGATCCGGATAATGCCGGAGCATGCCCGGTACCGCCAGGCGACGGAGTCCCTCATTACGGAGAAGCTCGCTTTGGTCGAAAAGGAAAAGGACATTGCGAAGCTGGAAGAAAAACTCGGGTTCCAAGTCGAGGAAAGCATTCTGCAGGTTCGTATGCCATTTCAGCCGAGCAGAAATACCACATTCGTAACAATCATGACCAATACCACTTCACCAAGAATAAAGTGTGCAGGAAGCAAGTGTAGTTCGCGATGACATTAACTGATGTGTTTGTGTGTTTTTGTTGCCCTATCCAATCGGCGTGGTTAATTCTGCCTACAGGCGGAGAATGAGTTGATTCTCGCCCGAAAATTCCTGCAGTGGAAACCATGGGAGCCCCTCCAAACGCCTGCACCGCCCGACCAGTGGCGATGGCCAATGTGAATAATAAATCGTTCTCATTTGTTGACTTCTAACTGCTGACTGGCGCCGTAACTCGCGTTCGTCCTTAAGCGACAGGGTTCGCCCACAGGTCGTCTAATTTCTGCAAACTCGAATTTCGAACGGTGCCGCAATTGGTCAAGTGTCAGCGTCTTAACGATCAATGACGTAAACACTTTGAAAAAATGATGAAAGAGAGAAAGAAGGTAAAGGTGGAAAACGCGTATAATTAATAAATCGTTTTAAATGAGAATTGTCACGCGTTGTTACTTTTAGGTACCTTGTAGGGATAGAATCACCGGAACGACAAGGCTGTAACGCTGATCGTGAGGGTAATTTTTAGCGGGACGCACCAACGTGTTACAAAGGCTTTTGATTCGTATGCAGGCGTGGCACACGCAATCTGTTTCTTCGATGTAGACAGTTTTTAGTCCGCTAATTAGAATAGCACATCAAACATTACAGTTTCAGCTGCAGGCGTTTAAAAGGGTACTTGCAGAAACTCTCTTGTAGTGCACTCAGAGTAACTTTGGCAGTTTATTGCAACGGATCTAGCACACCGTCTACGGCGAGATCATTAATATATGGACAGGCATAACTGGCATAGAAAAGAACACTGAGCCGACGAGGCTGTCTATATTATGTGCCATATTGTCTTATAATCTTACCGATATATCTATACATTATTATCATTATTATTGTTATTTCTACAAGGATTTCGGGATCGTAAGCGCATTACATAGCCCATACATACGTTCCTGTTTGTGAAATGGATTCCGCTAGGTCTTTTGATATCTTTATTTCATTGGGCTCGGCGCAGTAACAAGGTAGGAAGTTGAGTTCTTATATTCAAAAGCCACAACATGATTAGGGTCTAGGATTATTAAACACTTGAGTCCATCGGACGGCTACGGCAAATTAAGGCGGGAGCCATTGCATTTTTCATCCTTAGCATATTCTATTTGATCCCCACCGCATAAGTTCACTCCAAAGTTAGGTGCGTAAACATACGAGAATGTAATTTAGGCCGCCGTAGGCTATTAGGGGTTTCGAACCACGCATCAAAGCAAAACTAAGAAAACTCGTTTTACAGACCTGTTAGAACTCACTGAGAATTGATCTGAGTCTGACAAACGCCAGCCGAATATTCCATAACAGCTTTGTGACGGGTGAGTGGTTCATCCACAAATTTCGACTGGCACCATTTGGCTGAAATCAAATTCTTGATCGCGTCGACAAACGTCTCAAGAAACAACAAACAACAGAAAAATGAGGCACGATACAGCAAACGAAAACCAACGCGAACTGAAATTCGGTGACTACGAACAACGTGTAGGCACTAACACTCATAGTGAACACGACGTGGCGGTTGTGCACGTCAAACCCACAACCACACTGGGATTTCTTCAGAGAGTTGCAATACTTCTGACGTATGAGATGCAAAGGTCTTAGGGCCCGACAGAACAGAAAAGGAATCAGCTGTTGCAGTGTAATAGCGCGTGGTCTGAGAACAAGAGCAAAGTATCCTCTGCTCTTTATCGGGCCAGGGCGACCGGCTCGCAAGGTACAATGGAGAGTTGAACGAGTCTTTCCCTGAGCGAATTTTTCCTGTTGAGTAAAGCCGACGAGCCGGGTCGGTATAGCCGGGACACCTTAGTTATGTAGGTTTTTAATACATTAATGAGAATACCCGGTACCCGATATCGTGCATTTATTTGCTGTAATTTTAGGCGCGTTTCGACCAACTCTAGTGTGCACGCTACACGTTCTCTACTACTATGCACATGAATTTCAACCAGAATCATTGATAAATAATAATAATAGTAAAATTTATTGTATTTAAATTTTTAATATGAGCTACCTCGGATAAGCACTGAATTACTTTCTTATCCTAGAGGAAATCACATTTATTCAACTGCAAATGTCGACAGGAACGATTGTCAAATTATGCGCCACGGACACAATACAGACTATAGGGAAATGGCGCAGGGTAATCCCAATAAATGTGGACATCGTCAAAACTCCAGACTAATTGGAAGAGGGTCGCTGCAAGTTGGCAGAGAAAAGGCGAAATATCAACCGGGGACAACGGGGGTTATCAGAGTCAAGGTAGGAAAAGGGCAGACATTTTAAACATTTTAAGGTGGCCAAAGCAACACGTTAAGCCGGGAGCTACGGTTAGAAGCGTCACTATGAGGAGGATGGGTGAGAGGTCACTATGAGAGGGATGTCGTCACGGACCCAACTGAAGAGGTAGAGAACGTTAATGCTAAATAGTGGAGCAGATTGGAGAAGGAAGAAGAATTTACCATCGTGAACCACAAACACGATGACAGTAAGGTTAAGCTGGCCATTTGAGAGATCGACTCTTGGTTTAGCAGCGGAGAGACCAGCCAATATTTCACCGAGCATGTTAGGGGGATATAATCTCGACGGAAGTGTCAGAGCACGAGATCACGCGGAGGGAGGTCTGGTTTGTGCGGGTCAGCACTACACAGGCGATGGCGCTAGCTCAGCCGTAACACAATAAACCTGGTGGGGTCATGTTGAGGAGTGCGTTACGCCTTACAGAAGCGCTCGGCTTTCAAGGCCGGAAAACGCCTCACCCCGGAAGGAGTATACATCGAGTGCTGAATCTTCAAAGAGGCCCTCAGAGAACCTCGCGGGAAAGAATAAAGGTAAGCACATAAGAAGAGCTCAAAAAGGCTGAAATCAACCGTCTCAGACCCTGAAGGAGACTGGACAGTGCAAGGCAGGCTAGTCTTTTCTACAAACCAACGCAGAAGAGGAGGTGCAGGACGAAAAGGAAGCATCCACGGGCATTATCCAACATGTTGGAGGCTCTGCAGATTAATTTCAACCATAGACGGGCAGCAGACAGGTCTCCATTGCGCTAATCTCGGAGCCTGATAGGCGGGTCTCCCAAAGAGCTCGTTGCAAGGAGAAAGCTTGTATGTTATAAGTCGCAAGGCTGAAACGAGGTTTCTTATATGAGGGGACTTTAATACGGGGTGCAAGACACACAAATCATGGGGGTAAGACTCTGGAGAAATACGTGGCCGCCGACGACGTGTTGTAATTAACAATAAGGCAGAACACTCAACATTTGAACGGAGATATTAGAGGGCCTGATTGGATTGCACCACGGTGAGCGAAAACGCAATGAGTTGTCGACTGAGTGGAGGGTACTAGAGAAGGAATCGCTCAGCGAGCATCGGACATTGCAGTTTTCTTTGAGAAGTCTAGGAAGAGTTGCTTGGAATATCAGGAAAGGCCTGTGTTAGAACATCCCATGGAGGACAGGAAACTCGTGGACTTCTGAAAGAAAGAAATCCATGTATTGCTATAATGAAACTATCAAACTTGCCAGAAAGGAATGCATTGGAGCAAGGGGGAGGCTCACTAGTCATAACGGGGTATTACCATAATGAGCCAAGATTGTACCTTTAGGGAACGTGGAGAAATTATATAGAGAAAAGTACAAGGCCAAGAAAGAATTTTCTAGGCGGGACTTATACGGGCTATACAGGACATTAAGCGTAGGAGGTGGATCACGGAGCCTGGGGAGTAGACAGCAGGAAAATCAACCGAAGGACAGCCGCGAGAAGTGAGCAGCGGGACGTAGAAAGACCGGTTTTGCCTATGGAACAGTCAGAGCAGTGATAGGAAAGGGTGCACCTCCTGTCTCTCGGGAACGTTTGCTGAAAGTACCGCGGGACCTTTTTCCAACACATGCGTTCAGGGCCGTTAGGACGGGACTAAGAGAGCCAGCGGAGTAAGAAAAAAAGTTCGCTGAAGTTACTGCAGAGGACATCCGTCAGGTGTGCACCAGGCTGACCTCGAAAAAGGCATTCGGCCTGAACGACATACCGGCGAAGGCGGTCAAGAGGGCATCTAGGTGGGGAAAGAAAATCCTAGGTGGAGTGTTTAATTAAGTGCTTCGGGAAAAGGCGTTTCCTAAGGTATCAAAAAAGGGATAGGCTGATTCTTATTCCTAAGGCTGGAAGGCCATCAACCAAAGGCGTTAGCACCGTATGCCGCCTTGATACCCTCAGCAAGCCTCTATGAGCACATCGTAAGCAAATAACTGGCGGCCAATATCAATAACAGGGGATGCTTTTCCGACTATCCAACGGGCTTATTCATTGCGTTTTGAGTCTGACAGCGGAGGAGAGAACGAAGTAGCTTAAGACCAGACTCTTCGTTCTTGTGATTCTGTTGGATGTTAAAAATGCCTTTAACTCGATTCGGTGGAAGGGAGTCATGCTCGCATTTGAGGAGAAGGGAAGCTCGAGTTACTTGCGGTTGCGTCACACCCACAAAAAATAAATTCTTTCAGTATTGGTGAGAGTTCATTATATAAATTGTCATTCAAAAATGATGCCGAATAAGAAATTAACAGGAAATTACCTGTGGGTGGGAATTTTTAAAATTTGCTTCCCTAGGTAACTTAGGTACGATGAATTTATTTGGCATATAATTGGTATCGTTTTTAACATTTTGGTCAATTTAAGAAAAACACAAATGTAGATGTGTATAAGCTATTTTACATACAGATCGGGGTTCACTCCTCCATGCATCTCCTAGTGTCAATCATCCCTCTCCCACCGCTTTAATACCGCTCGCATCAGCTCTCTCCCACTGCTCTAACCCGCCACTACAGACTGCACGTTTTCCTCTGCCAAACGCGGGTTATTTCAGCACCGAAATTACAAAAATGAAGAAGAATTGATGATCAACATCATCAAGTACACAAATAAAATCGACCCTTGCTTTTTACGTTGTCCATTTCCGTTAAGAGATTGTGGCGTGAACAGTTTTTACTTTAGAAATCAAACTTAGCTTTTAATAAAATTTACTTTAGGAATAATTGTAATAAATTAAAGCTGCCTACTAAAAGGCACTTATGTTTTTTTATATGTAAAAGAACCCAATAAACGCACGGTACTTTCGAACACATTCTCCATTGTTTGAGTGTCAGCCTAGACTAAAGATGAGTAAGATGAGAAAGAAGTACTTGTGTTACTTTAAAATATGACTTAAAATATAAATATTGGAAGAATTGTGGCCAACATCAGCAAATCTCCCTTCACTCCAGATTTCTTGTCCAAAAATATTCGACGAAGTCTCAACTGGAAATACACCAATGAGGGCTTCTTATCCAGCTGCACTTCGCATCTATCGGCTCCAAACGCTAGAAACCATCTCAACACGATTTACAAAACAATTCAACCAATTACATGGTTTTATTGTTCACAATCACAATGGTGTCACTCGTATATACATACTATGTACAACAAACGTATGCGTGCTCACGCCTGTCTGCTGTAGCTACGCTCACGAATAAGACGCTCAGTCATCGTCGTTACTCCGTTCGTCCGTGTGCTGATTAGGCTCTTCCTTGCATTTTGCCGACTCCTTTTTCTCTGTCATTCGGCCTTCCGAACTTCCCAGCGCATCGGCATCACCGCCGTCTCCATCTGAATTATCGTCTTCACCGTCTAAGTCGTGCTCCTCCTCGATCTGGCGATTTTTCTCGGCGAGCTTTGCAGCCAGCTCCTTGGCCGGATTGAATACGCCGCCAGTAGCTTTACCGCACACGAAACAGAGGCTGGACTTTTTGAAGTGGGCCAGCGCGCACCTCTCGCAGAAGTAGTGCTCGCATTTCGTTGCGACGGGATTGACGAACTCTTCTCTGAAGGTAAAAGAAAGGAAGGCACCGGAATATAGGGCGCGTTTCGAACGTTAGCGGGTCATATTAACGTACAAACGACTATGGTGTTTTTATGGAATCAATTTCAACGACGGTATACAAGATAAATCAATATTCTTTACTGGGGCATACCTGGTTGGTACATTATGCCGCCTGTTAATGCATTAAAAGTGTATTTGTTGCTTGTTTTTCCTTAAATTTAAATGAATCACTATCATACATAAATTTCTACTATGCAACAACACCTCGCATAAAATTTATTAAGGATCGTTAAGGAACGTACAACAAAGGAAGACTGAAAAACTTAAATGTAATAATTGAAATTAACTTTTTTGAGATGATTTGACACTGTTGTGTGACATAAACCGAGTGAAGCCTTGGGTTAATATAGAGGTATGCGGTTATTTATCTAAGCGGCACATACGAATCGCATCATGTTATCAAAGAAAAGCCTTTTAAAGGTGCGTTATTCACACCTTGGCAATTAAACTTAAGAAACATGAGTGTGGTAATTTTCTAGTACTCAGATGCGCTTAAGACAAAAAAATGAGCTCGGGTTAATAATGAAAGCGATCAGTTTCGTTATCGCCCCTAAAGAGTCGACAGGGCCAACTGACTAGCACATTCCAGCCAACTTAAAGGCCGATGTTTCGTTCATTTTTTTAAAGCTGACCATCAGCCAACATTTAACGTCCACGGTAGCAGTTTTTGCATTACTTCGT
>MNPL01018516.1:9087-46515 GCA_002081605.1 Tropilaelaps mercedesae
GGCGGGCGAGCAGCGGGAGACGCGACGTCGGGCGAGCGCCACCACCGAAAAAGCGCCGAACATCTCGCTCCTCCTATTCGCTCTCTCCACCACCACCACCTCCCCAAACCCCCCAGCAGCATCACCACCACCACCAGCCGCCGCCGTCGTCGTCGTCGTCGTACGACTTCACGCCGGCGAAGCAACGTCTGCTATGTCGGAATCGGTCGTCTTCTGCCCGACGATGTGGGTCACTTTAGGAAAGGGCCAAGTGAAAATAAAGACTCGCAGACCAGCAGCAGATTTCGTCGACGGAGTCGACCTCCTTGACGAGGACGTGCAACTTTGGTCGGACCGCTGGACGATTGTCTCAAGCCGAAACGAAGCGACGAAGAGATGAACGAAGACTGCGGAGGTAGCCGAACGACGATGACGATGGCTCATGTCGATGCGAAGCCGTACGCGATCTTCACGCGTCGCGGTGGGCGGACGCGCGCACGTCGACTAGGGGAGGGAGGGTGGAGCACACGGGCGGTGTTGAGTGAGCTACTCGTTCGCGGTGCGAACGTTATTGTTTTCTAGGTAACTTCACGAGGGAAGATATGAAACGAGAGAGAGCAGGCGGGCGGTAGGGGAAGAAGAAGAAGAAGAAGAAGGAGAACCGACGAAATAACTGGATAGCTAATGAAGGTAATAGACGAAACTGTAATTTCCAGCTGCCAATGGGGTTCCTCCTTCAGTGTGTTCCAGGGTGGTCCTGTTGTTCGCTACTAAACGGCCAATTAATAACGCATTATCGTATTACGCCCCATTAGCGCGTCCCCACGACGATGTCAGAGTTCTTCGGCAAAACTGGGCCGCATTCAAACGGGTCGAATGGCCCCGTTGCCGTTGGACACACAAAATAACGACCGACGCCTTGAATAGCCGCAGCCACGTATCGAGTTCTGCGCGAAATAGAACCTCCGTCGACGTCGATCATGTCGATACAGCAGCGACGAAAACCGAAGTTCGTCGATCGGCAGCGACAGGCCGCTGTAATCATCGGGGTACGAGTTCAGGGGGGTCTGTAGGAACGAGTTCGCAATAGCAAACTGACGACCTAGCGCGCTTGAATGCGCGGTTTCAAGCGAAATTGTCTGAGCAGACGTTACAGACAGGTTCGGTCTGTAACCTTCAAAAAAATCTTGACGGACTACTAAGAAAACATGCGCAGCGATCCGGCCTCCGATCACCCGAGCGACATCAGGACACAGGATGAACTCGCGCCGGCTGCTGTATAACAATGAAATCGTGTTTTTTCTTTTTTTTTTTGTGCTCAGAAAAACCCGCCCAAATGCCGAAGACGAATTCAAAACGAGAAAAGAACAACGTAAAAAACATGTTTGCCATATCTAACGTTCTCAGCTGTCTGTCCTTGGGTGAAGTCCTACCTTGTCGGAGGTCCTACGATCACCGAAGCTGTCACTAACACGAACGGAGTTCCGTCAGGCGACGAACTCGCGTCACACTTTGCGATTCTGACCGCTTGGCCAGGAACGACGACGACGGCGGCGGCGGCAGCGTCACTGAAGACTGAGCACCTCGACGTCGGTCACACCCGAGTGACGGAGCACGCCAACGATTCTGGCGACGCTGCGGCAGATGCGAGATCGGGCGCGCATACACGCGAGATAGGCGGCAGTGCCAATAGACACGAACTGATTCGACGCGACGTTGTTGACTTAATGGCTGTTCCCCGTATCCTAGCCCGAAGCGCCGTTCGGCGTCGAGGCTCAGCGCCGGCGTAAGCAGGAAACCCAGTAACCCTTTCTGGAAGAGGTTACGCTTCCCCTGCGCGAACGGGCAAGGAGGAGTCAGGGGCCGCCGGGCTTTCGGTGCACGTCGCTCGTGGCTGAGACGTTGTCGTCGGTGCCGTACGTCTGATTCCTCAGGACTGACACGCCAAGACCGCCAACCAGAATGCCGAGTCGTACGGCAAGGCCTTGACACTGCCGACGGCCGAATACGCCGACGGCCGTGGTCAAGCATTCGATCCAGTGCGCGAGCCATTGAGTGAATCTCTGCGGGGTCCGAGATAGTCGGCGCCGTTCGGCCGTCGGCGGGGCGCCGATGGCGAGGCGGCCGAGAACAAATGCGCTACACTCATCGAACGCGTTCGGTAGGTGCTGTTCACGAGCATCGCGCGTCGTCGAGCAGTCTGGACGTGCACGTCGGCTGCGTGCAAAGCGCGGCCACGCATACGAAGCTAGTCCAAGGGCCGTTTGCCTGTTCGAACAGATGATGCTCAACGCGACAAGCGCCTCTACTCGTCCGACTGGGTCGTAAATGGACCGGATCCGGGCTGGCGTTCCCGGCGTAGCGGATGCGTCAGACTGCTCGGCTTCCACCACCCCATGATACGATGGTGGGGTGCTGATGCCCAACGGGGAAAACGCTCGCTGGTCAGATTTGGCGGCAATTACGCGATGGCGCGTATCATCGCTTGATCAAGCGTTAACAAAATGACGGCTCGATGGTGACTCTACTGGTCTCATTATCGAGCAACAGTACCTCGTTACAGCGAAATAAGTTGAATAGCGTCGAAAATACGTTCGTCGTAGCCCCTAGTACAGCCA
This sequence comes from Tropilaelaps mercedesae, assembly GCA_002081605.1. Taxonomy (NCBI): domain Eukaryota; kingdom Metazoa; phylum Arthropoda; class Arachnida; order Mesostigmata; family Laelapidae; genus Tropilaelaps; species Tropilaelaps mercedesae. The sequence goes on from MNPL01018516.1 coordinate 11,685, forward strand.
TATTCGGCACCTGTTCGGTAATTGCCACTTGAACATTAAACGCGGAGTGGAACGAAACAGTTCATTCTGCCGAGCAAAGAATCGATTTTTTCGTGACTGAGATGTTTGCCACTGTTCGCAGGCTTGTGTGTGGACGACGCTAGACTTCGTCGCGTCTGAAACGAATCCAACTGGCGCTCGACAGTTCGCCAGCGCCGTCTCACGCCGCACCGTAAATCGACTGGCACGCGACGAGCGACAAAACTTTTAGCTCGACGCGATACACCAGCGTAGTGATCGTCATCCACAGCCTCGAGGGGCGAAAGCAAAGCGTCGCAGGCCACTGCAACGATTCTTTCCGGCGTCGTTGTACGCTCGCATCTGGAAACTCTACGTACGTGAATAAGTTCGCGTGAATGATTGGCGACTAGCGCTAGCGCACACGTCGGGCGTGAGCACCGACTCGGCGTGAAGACTCGGCGTGAAGACTCGGCCTTCTCTAAGACGCTGAGCGGCAACGCACGCCGCGGCATTTCGACCCGTACGGGGCCAGGCCATTGCGACAGTTCGATCAGGAACATCTATTTTTGACAGCTCCCACTTCTGCCAGACACGCGTGAGGCCGAACAGGACAAAGCGTGCCACCAGCTTGACCACCCGAGTTTAGTAATCGAATAATATATACGCCAGCCTAAGAGGAAATGCTCGTTAAACACGTTAATATAGTTCCTACACGTGTGGAGCCTGCTTAATTCTCATGTAATTACGAATAAGCTTCGGTCATCGCATAACGAACATGCGCTGATGATCGTCTCGCGTCTGTTTCGAATGGATTCGCCTGTTTCGTCATCGTCGTCGTTGTCGAGTGGATGATACTAAAGCAGTTTTGCTCATGTTCTGACACGTTTATGTCGTCGACAAGCGTGCCAAAGGAGAACTTTTAGGCCGTCTGCGGAAAAGTTTCTAGCAGAGGTTGCTCTCATGTCGAAGCTGCGTTTTCTATTTTCATTATCACGTGGTCATGTCAGCATTGCGCCGATTTTGCGCTCCTCACAGGCGGCGTACGGACTCAATTTCGCCGCTAGAGATGTATTTCAATATTGCCATTTTCCTCCTACCGAAGCTATTCTCCTACCTGTGTGATAAATTTAGAGTTATACTAGGATTCAGCCCATCAAGCAGCTGCAAGCTTTACCTATGAACGTGATCTGAAGAGTAGCCTAACGTGCTTATATACATATATATATATATATATATATATAAAGCTGCATGGCTAAGAGACGTGCGGGAACCCCATCGGATATCTCGCTTGTTACGACGAAAGACAGCAGCGACTCGCCATGAGATAGCGCCAAGTCATTCGATGGGGCTGCGGCTAAGTCGAACCGTATTACCTTAAGACGATTATAAATATGTCTTCGTGGCAACAACAAGGATGTCGCATCGGAAGGAAACGGAGAAAATGGACGAAGAACCAGCGGCAGTAGCTGAGCGTTCAGTCACCCTCAAGAACTCGGGAAGATGGCGAGGCGTGGTTTCTTATCCGGACCCAGCGTGACACCAAATGATCCTGAGATGCCCACACGGTGAATTTGTGACGAAAAAAACATCACTTGAAGTGCAAGCGGCACGACGAAGCCATCGCGATGCACCCCTCCAATCGGTGGCGACTGTGGGGTCAATGACATTATCGGAAGATTCTACAAATAACATCTTCTTACTTCGTCAGACAGACAACGAAAGCCGGGTAGATTCTCAGTGCGACCTGGCGTTGCTAACTTCTGCGCTCATTAGTCTGCGCCCGACGAAGACGTTAGCTCTTGAGAAGAGGAGGCTCAGAGGCCACCGTAAACCGCCGTTAGAAGTCGCCGCCGTATTTGACTATTTAGTAGACGACCCTGTTGGGATAAATAGCTACTTCAAGGGCATCTTTCGGGGAAAATGTCGAAAACTTGATGTGGAGAATACGTTGATTAGAGTTAGCAGTTGTTTGGTGTGACCGATGAAAATCGATAAAATGTAATTTAGATATATAAGGTGTTTGGATTCGTCTAGAGAACCGTATAAATCATTGGCTACTATTTTTGAAATACACCGTTATCGGTTTGTTTGACAAGGACATTTTATTTGGCTTTATATTTGGCTATTGTCATTCTGGCGAAGTTCCGAATAGTCAATTGTCTACTCGAGGACTTGCAGTTCGTACGTATGTACCAGTGATTGTTGTATTGATAGCAAAAAACTAGTTTGCTTACTCTAAGTTCTCTAAAAACTAAAATTATACGTGTTATTCAATTCCTTACCATATCGTATGTCTTTGAAGAGATTTATAGTTACAAGAAGCAAGGTGTGCATCGTTTTCTATTCGAATGTTGAATCACAAACAGGCACAGTATTTCTGCGTCAGTACAGATAGCTAATTCCATTACTCCCTGGAGGCCTTCATACCGAAGTGACCTATGGTCTACCCACAGCTAAATTCACTGAACGACTAAAATACAGAACCCATCTAAAAATTTATTCAATCCATCAAGTTCGCTGCCTGCTAGGGCTGACGCTTGTTCGTAAAAACACACACATATACAGCATACACATGGAAGTACACATACACACATACGTACCCAAAAACCTTGCATAAATATACGCAGATGCACACACACACACACACACACACACACACACACAAACAAATAGAGGCACACAGTTGGAGGAATTCATTCCGCCAGAGCTAAGTGGACTCTGGCGTCTTAGCCAAACGACGAAAGGCCGCAAAAAGGAAGACTAGTCCTTCTTGCCACCGTTGGGGCGAAAGCATTGAATTGCTTTGTGTGTGTATGTGTATGCGTGTGTGTGTGCGCGTATATTTGTAGGTGTGTATGTATGTGTTTGGCCTGTATGTGTGTGTGTGTGTGTGTGTGTGTATGTGTAATATATGGGCGTGCGTGTGTATATTGTGCGTACATGTATGTGTGTGCGGGTATGTGTATGTGTGTGTGTGTATTGTGTGTGTGTTTGCTTGTATGTGTTTGTGTGTATATTTGAACTTGTGTGTGTCTGTGTTTGTTTGTATGTGCGCGTGTGTTTATGTGCATATGTATTTGTATGTATGTGTGTGTGTATGTGTATTGTTATGTGTATCTGTCTGTGTGTGTATATTCGATGTGTATGTGTATATGAGTGTGTGTATGTGAGCGCGGACTATCTGATGCGGTCGAAGTCCCTTTCCCCCGATCCACATGCCCCTTGTTCGTTCCAGTCACATTGCAGAGGTCCGCCACGCCGTCATTCCGCCACCCCCCTCGGGTCGGCAAACTTCTGCAGCAGACACAGGAGCACGCCGGGGGGAAGACGTGGAGAAAAACGGAAACTTCGGCAGCACCGAAAACGGCGCCGAAGCCAAACTACGGCTGTTATCCATAACAACGCGCGGGAGACATAAAGCCATACCGGAGAAGCTGTATCAGGTGGTCGAGCGGTCCCGTTGATCGGCGACGCCGTTATGCGCTCGTTTGCTTTCTCCGTCCGTCCCGCATATGCCATCGATACGTGGGGATCTGTACCACGTCGTCGCGGCAATGCCAGCATCAGCGGCAAATGCAGAGCAAAAGCAGCTGTTGACGCTGCACAGCCGGCGCGCAGCCGCGCTGCAATGCGAGTAATGAATGGAACATGCTATTGCTCGGAAGATTCCGGCAGGAGAAGTGCGAGTGGTTCGGTAATCCGGAATGCATCCGTAGTCGTTGCCGGCGTGCGCATGGAGTGCCGGAATGCGCAGGGTCTGGGCCGACGGGCCCGACACGCGGGACGCAACCGCTTGTGGTTATGGCGTCGTTTGTCGCCGCAGTACCGAGCTCCGTCTTGCCGGCTCGTGTAAATTCCCATCCGCGAACCAACCAGAACGGAAAAGAAAAATGTCGCGTTTTAGATTGAAACGAGAAATGGGTGGCCTGCGCTTGAGCGCGTGTGTGTGTGTGTGTGTCTGTGTGTGATGCGCATGAGCGTATGTGTGTGATTTGCTGTTGAAATGCTAGGGAGACGCGTACTTACTGGGCCGAACGGATGGAATCAGTAGGGCAATTGACTTGCGTCCTCTATAAGTGGATCGACAAATACGCACTCGTGCGGGGCATCACGCGAACACAACCGATACTACTGAAGAATTACGCTTACTTCATTGGGTCATACTCAATGCAGGGAGGCAAAGTGCATTATCATAGAATAGAGCACTTCGACAGCATCGCGTACTTTTGACGCTTATTGTTAAGGTATACGTAATAGTCACGGAACTCTACATGATGAATACGTATTGGAAAATCTTCGAAAAAATATATGTATCGCCACGACTGTCTGACGTGTAACTTCATTTTGCATGTATTTACAATATCCGAGTCCGACGGAACAGTATCTATCCATTGATTTGTAGTCCACCTGTATGGACAACATTCTGAGACATTAAGAGTGACTATCATCTAAAACTCTCCATTTTGCCTATGCTCTGTCTGCCGAGTTCTGGTTAGCTTCTTGTCGGAAAGTCTTACTAATTTAGACTCTGATGTTTTCTGCATTCCAATTAAGTGCTCTTACCACCAGTCAAATCTCTCGAACTGAAAAGCATTGTCTTTAACGCTTCACAGCTTTGCATCTCATTCTTCGAGCCGTGGTATTTCGTTGAAATTTCGGCTGGCAGATGCAAAGTCTGCTCAACGCACGTAAGACACGGCCAGCTCAGCAGCTACCTGAATCGGTGCGACTTCGAACCTGTCACCCGCGTGCCGGAAATGATCGTTTCGAGGTTTGAAATATACGCGCCGGCCACCAAATAGCAAATCTCGTATTTGTTCTCTGTGACGACGCTTTCAGAGCCGACAAAGTCTCACGATTTAGTTAGGTATGTAAAATAAGTGCCAGCTGAAGCAAAACACGGGTGTAACACAATTCAACGAGGACTTTTACAGTTGTTGTTAAATTTATGCGCGACGCCGTCTTCATTTACACAGCGTTGTATGAATTGGATCGACATCTTATGGCATTATAGGTGTTGGCATACGGGGATTAAGCACAGCTAAACGGTGCGGAAAATTAGTGATCGAGTTCGTAAGATAGTAAAAGTCCGGGTAGGTTTTGGATTTCTCGCAGTAACATCAACGCGTTTTGCAATTTCTCAACATCTGTTGAATACGCTCCGTAAAAGTTTATACGTGTTTTACTCATAATAAATGCAGTTTAAACTCTAAGCTAAACGAAGCTAAACAAATAAACCAGAGTAAAACTATCGTCTAAACATGACGCTTCCATGCGACCATGTTTTTTATCGAGCAAACTGCATTTAGCTGGAATACATTTTTATACTCCACGCAGTTCTCATGTCAGTAAAAAAAATAATACAAATGCATATTGCATTACAGTAACGTCAAAAGGATGAATTCGTGCAGGTACGCTATGCGAAAGACTTTGCCAAAGCTCCCCCAAGATATAAGGGCTTATATGAGAGTATTGTAAAAGCTATAAGAGTGTTAAAGAGGTGTATATTGATGAACACGATGTAGCCCGAGAATAGCAGGACAAATATAATTTTTTAAATACACGAACCTAATAAAAGGCCGCATGTTCATTGCTTGTTTACCTGTTCCCACTATTTATCGCCACAATGATGCTTCGCGAACTGTCTTTTGCTAATTAGTATTTAAAATGGCAAATAGTTCTCCAGAATCCCATTTAGGTTTCCATTCGACTGTATCGGCAATCGGTATATTCAGGCCAACCGTCAATGTGGGTCGAAGAAGTCTTCCAAGTGGTTTCTACGGTGTGTCTCGTTTTCCCGGAGTTAATTTCGCTGCTTTATAACATCTACGGGCATGTCCGCGTGGCATCAACCCAGTTGCCTCGGTGAGCATATCGAAGTGACGCACCTAAATGTTGTGATCTATTTCCCAAAACTTCCGAATTGGCTAATTCACGTCTGTTCGTGTTATTACTGCAGCATCGAGCCAAATTCAATGTACTGCGTCGTATGCCAAACGCAACGAAGCCCGCCTCATTTAAACCAACTACTGACAAGCACAGTAGCGCCAGAAATTCAGTATCGGTTCGCAAAGCTTCCTGTCAGCTTCCTGGTCGTCGTTTCCCCGGCATACTATGCGCCTCAATGCATATGTCCATCCCCACGTGACCGAGCCAATGATCATTTAACGCATGCAGGCCCTGCCATGGTCAATGTCGTCTTCAGAGAATTCGCTCCATCAGCGTACGTCGGCTTTTCTGGAAAAACAAAAAAAAAGGCAAACACAACAGCGCTTCTATTCGAAGGAAGCTCGTCCCGTACGAAGCTGAAATATCGTGCATATTTGTTACATCATCGCTGGGCAGAACGGTGTCAGAAAAGCTCTTGCGGCTTGGCAACCCTTTCCCTCGCGCTCGCCGTTACGGGCTGAAGAGTCCCGCCGTTCTGCCTGCCCTCAAAAACGGTGATAGCACGTTTAGCGTTTAATTTCACGAACAAGCACCGACGCACTGGTCACAGCGGCCGTACAATTCGAGCGGAGCCTTTTCCACGCCAGCGGCAAGACTTGGTACGCCCAAACGCGGCGCGATGTATCTGCGGTACTCACGTCTCCCCATTCCGCCATCTTTTCCCCAGCGACATAAACCAGGCATCAGCCAAATGAAGAGAACAATGATATCACTGATGCGTTTATGCGGTCGCCGTGTCGTTGATGTCATCCGTCGCTGTTTTTGGAACAACTCGCCACGAACGGCCTCTCTTTCCCAGGTCCAAGGCGCGGACCAGGAGAAGGGGCGGGTAGCATCGTGCAGAGGATACAGAACAGGGGAGAAAAGGGAGTGGAAATTATACGACGTAACGGCACGCAAGCTTGTCTAGTGACGCGTCACATGTCCTAGCTGCGTACACCTGGACCAGGCCACACTGGACTACCCGACTTCAGTGGAGCGGACTCGGACGTCAACCGAGTCATAATGCCGTAATGCTGTGGGACCATGACGAATATCAGGGCCGACAAGAATATACGGTTGCAGGCGATGCATATGACGGCCCAGCAAGCGCTGATACGGCCAACGGCTGCAGCGGCCGTGGTGCTGCGAAGATGATGAGTAAACTGCGGCCCAACGACGCCCGATGAAATCCCTCCAACCGAAGACAGTGGCTGACATGCTAACCCGCTTCTAGGGCTACGGGTAGAGTGCCACAGGGACGCACGCCAATCTGGCAAGCTATCTTACGACGAAGTCCTCCGGCTTGACGGTTCGCCGTGGTGACGATGAGCGCTCCTAGCCGCCGATGCAACGTCAATACTCTGAACGTTAGCGCCCGCCGACCAATGTTGCTGTCACAGAAGTCATAGCCGCCTTCCCTGTTCATGTGGGCTTATGGTTCGCGGGGTTCGCCCCTCCCCTGGGTTCTCCAACGATACGAAATTGTCCTTTTCATCACTGGACTTGCAGGACACGATGCGGCCACACACACACACACACACACTTTTATCGTTATCACCTTTATTTTCAATTATTACATTGATCCCAAGCAACGCCGACGGCAACAGCGTTCTTATAATGATACCGATACGTCTAAAGGTCCTCGGCCTTCTCGTAGCTTATATCACTTTCGCCGAACTCAGTCTCTATCCGCCCGACATATGCCGCCTTACGTAGACGTATACGCCGGCAGCATGGCGGCAAAATAACGCTGAGAACCCATTCATATGATTAGGTCATCGAAGCGCCATTGGTAGCACCCACTGGCAGTTGCAACTTTGTTGCTTCAGCTGGCTAGTCAGATACCATCTGATCGCCTATTGATTAGTCAGCCCTTGGAAATGGTAACGAAGGGAGGCTTGTGTGGGTATTCGCGAGTCGCTAGATTGCCGTCGACATTTGGCTCAATCCGTTTTCGCCGGTCCACCGTAAAGGTAATCGGTGGTCTCTATGATAACAAGAGCGGTCGACTGCAGCAGCTATACAATCTGCAACGTGCCTGAGAAAACGGCTCATGACCTATTAACGCGTCGGCAATGCGAAAGACAGCGACATCGACGACAAACAAGATGGGTCTAGCCCATTGGTTAAACTGATATAACCACATGCTTGGAATGACTAGCGGGCATTCTACGCAAGCCATACGCCAACCCGTTGCGCTATCAACTCCCAGAGAATAAATTACGTTATTTCAAAATGACTTTTAACTATTAGCGGTTGACTCTAATTTTTTAAGTTATTATTATGATGATTTGCACAACACTGTATGTGGTCAGCGTATATCTAAACATTGGTGAAAACTATATTAGACAATATAATACTTTTTCAGACGTTTGGGAGTGTGGCAGCCTTCGTATTTGCGTGCTTAACTCGCACAATCACCGAAGTATGGATTTACGTCTCATATTTACCTTTCATCGGCGGGTCGAGTGCTTAATTCGTGCGGTAGGAGCGCCACGGTACATTACGCAGTACATTTTCTGATCACAACTTTACGGAATATCTTTATCTGTTAAGACTGACCATCAGCAAACACTTAACGTCCACGGTAGCACTTTTTGCATTATTTCGTAAGACGGACCCCATACAAATGTAAATGGGCACCGGCTGGGATCGAACCCGTGAATCTACGTGCTTTTGCCGGTCACAAAGCGCACACGAACCCCTCCACTGTTATTGCCCCTAGACCCAGAGGATTTACCTAGAATTTTCTGAATCTAATTACAGCTGAAAGTCAGCGATTATTAATGACCACACAGTTCTAGAATTGGGATCAACTCACGTAATTTTATCCCAATTTTAAAACGCGCCATACATGAGCTGGGTCAATGGTTAAAAAACACGCGCTGACATGCCAAACCTCCCTCGGATACGACATTTTTCCCTGGTGCTATAAACTTGCTACGCGTGTATAACTAAGATCGGTATATCTAAGATGGGTAAGCGATATTGCTTAGCCGCATACGACCACTACAAAAACGATTTCAAGGATTCATTAAAAAATCATACTTTATTCAACGGTTGCTCCGGTCCTTCGTACGTCTGCTTTTAGACATTTTCGAATGGCATTATTTTTTACGTAATTTGCCTGAATTGTGACGTTTATGGTGTTGTGCTATCTATGACCTATGTGTAGATCTCGCTATCGTTCGACACTAGTCACCTTATGAGCAAAGGTTGGTAACTACAGAAGAACTGTATCGGTGTCTATAAGTCGACCGGTCACGCATAAGCCAGTGAAATAGCATAAGTTCTTTTCGTGTATAACAACATGCATCGCAAATTGCTTTCACTTCCACGAAGTAACAGCCTTGAACAACTAACTCGGGCTATGGTGCTTACATGCAGAACTTGAATCCCAACTGACACTCTTTCCCTAGAAAAATTCTAAAGACCTCTAGCCTTCCGTATAATCAAAAGCACTATTTCGCGGAAGATGTACTCAGCAGAGGTTTCGAAAATACGCGATACACTCTTTTAGGGTTGCCCCGTAGTCACTGTCAATTAGTCCTTGCAGAAGTTGATACAACCAAATCTATTAAGCAGAGTTCGTTGTTAAACCGAATTCAAACGCGTTTCGTCCGATCTTTCTGATCAAGGGCACTCTCCCACATGAGCGCTGACGGAGACGGTTCTCTAAGCGCTTCATGCTGGCCTGATCCTCCAGCAGTGTTCCCTATGCAAAGCATCGCACCTCTGCGGATCTTGCTCAGCCTCGCATATCGCGCATTGACGAATCTCGTACCATATCTGGCCAGAACTCGATCAAAAACCGGAGCTTTTTTCCTAGTTAAAAAAAAAAAAATATATACACTCATCCTGTCAGTCGGCTCTTTACGCATTTACTTGTTCGGTTTCAATAATCTGCACTATCATCAACACAAACCTATGCCGACCACTCATCCATCTCGGAAAAAATCTCATCAGCCTTTCAAGCCACTCGCAGAGACTCATTGCGCCTCTCCCGCTTTCCAGATCTACGCACAGTTCACTTTCATTCCCCAAATAAGTCACGTTGTTGCCAGAAAAATAACATCATCCATTCTACACTGACATTGTTCTTCGGCAACATCTCCCTGATATCGGATCACAAGTGCAATGTTTTTTCGTTCTCTTTGAGATTTTCCATTTTCCATCTCAATTCATCTTGACAGTTGCATCTAGCCATTTAATATTGCAGCTAAAATATGTGTTCCGATAGAGTCAGCGCGGGAGTGCCTCGAGTGCGTCGCTTGTTGAGTAACACAGTCCCTACGTTCAGAGAAGAGGCTTCTTCGCTACTCTCCGTTACTGTTTTGCTGGTTGCCGTAGGAATTTTGATTATATTCTCCATTCCTATGCAACGCTTGCGCAGGACTCTTCGTTCACGCTTTACCGGTCTTCCGGTATTCGTACGAGGCTCGTATTCTATTTTACGTCCATGTGTACAACAGGAATATCTTCTTGCTTATCTGTCTCACTCAGTACTTCTCGTCATTAGGGTACTGTCGATTATTAGTTGTATTATAAAAGTACTTGTATTGCTGCTATCGTCGAGGCAACAAATCCATTGCATTCGCACGCCTTCCATTGAGAACAAGCAGGTGCCGCTTTTTTCTCTGCTTTTCCCGCTCGGTCGACTATAAAACGAAAACTGAGATATCTATTTCTACACTATTTTTCCTTTTTTTCCCTTCTACGCTTTGCCCTTCCGATAGCTACTCCCTCTGTATGAGTTTTCCTTCGTGTTCTGTTCACGCTTCCTGCAGAGTGCGTCTGTCGCGTCAGTTGAATCTGACGCGTCTACGTCCGCAAATTCCATAGCGAATTTCTGTACGCCGTACTTCGTTAGCTACGAGCCGCAGAACCGTTCCTACGTAGATGCACAGCGAACGCATGGATTTGGTCGCACAACCTGCAAGGAGGCTCTGCACACGTGCGTCCTTTCTCGACATCACCTGCTAATGTCATCACAGCGTCTGTGATCGTGCCACTCGTTCCGTCCGACACGTTCCAGCCATCCGGAACACGGCTGACGGAAAAATGTTTCACTACAGGGTAATCCTATTAAAAACAGCGGCGCTGTATGGTCGACACCGTCTGTTCCCGTTCTGTTGGCCATTCCGTGATTTATCTTGGGCACATTTCGGTAGCGCTGTGGTCCATCTTTTGCCTGCTTTTCTCGTAACGTAAATCCCTCAAACATTGCATATCTCAGTCTTAATATCTGAGCAGAATCGAACCATACAGGGCCATTTCACATGATGGTAGTAATCGTTATAAAAAAAATTGAAATTAATGACGTTCGCCATAGCATGTAGGTCATATCGAAACCGCTATTTTATATACGTAAGATTAGTTGTATAGCGAAGTGCGCATGTAAGGTAATGATGCTGTTTTTCGTACACATATTATTTTTATATCTATATATGCACACGTGCTACTTTACGGCGGCTAAATTATTAAAAAAAAAAGAGCAAATTAGACAAACAAGCGAAACAGAATTGAAAGCAGATTTGTCCGTGCTCTACAGGCTCCGAGATGCGAGAGCAGTTTTTCATCGCTCGCTAGAATTGTCAAACCAGCTCAGCGAACGCAGAAGCCCGCAGAGCTGCTTGCCGCTGACACCAGCGTAGATAGCTTATATTAATCTCTGTAAGTTTACATTCCTGCAGTTCGCGCGTTCCCGGTGCGTTTTTCCCATGCCGAATTTGAGTGTCCGTTGGTCACACAGAAGTTTAGTCCCCGCTTGTGCTGCCATCCACTGCCGCGCCTGTCGCAGCGTCAACGGCTCAGCCAACGACGTCACCGGCCCCCGATTCCCATCGCGATACAGCATTAGGAATAATTGTTAGGGTTTTTGCGGGAACAAAGACGAGTCCGCTTGGTCTAGCTGGTCGCGCTTGTACAATCTTGTTGCGCTTCTGTCTCTATCGGCTGTTTGCTGTGTTCCGTTGTGGCTTCGTGCTCAGCCGGCGTCAGCGTGCGGGTTCATCTGACTTTGACGCTGCACTAGTCTACCTTTTTTTTGGAGTTTTCCGCCTGTGTTTTGGGGGTCGTCGGCGTCTCGTCCAATGTCGGCGGAGAAGACACCTGTGAATTGCTGTCCTCTCCAGAGAGGCCGACCGCCAATCGATCCTGGGTTGCCACTTTGTACAGTGGTTTTAGCACCTGCAATCGCCCAAAATAAACGTTGATACGTAGATAAAATGTCAACTGGAAGCCGTAGCCGTATCCGACAGGCATAAAGCACGGGATATGCTATGTCATTCATAATATAATCCGTATATGTGTGTATGTAAACATGCATATATCGCGGATGATTGTACTGTACTTACGCGCATCCAGAGTTGGACAGCCACAAGATCAATTTGATGGCCGATCTCCCGCATTTCGCCGCTGTATTGGACGTATATCCAGGTTACCAAAGCCAGCAATACCAGGCCTATGGGTATGCCAACGAACGGAGACAAAGCTCGCTTTATTAGTAGTCATCAGCATTGGGTGTTTATTAGTTTTTTTGTAGAGTTCAGCGAGACCTACGTTTTGTTTTAGTCTGCTATGTACAATGACATTCTAGAAGTAGACGCAACAGCTTCTAGTGTTCTGCGGGAAGGTGTTCAATTGAATTTTGGAATTAACGGTTCTGTTCAGAGACTGATCGACCAAATCAGACAGTTCTCTGTTCAGAGAATGTGACTTTGGACTATGCTTGCATGTTCAAAAAAATCTACATTGAAGGATATAACGGCCCATTCGCCTAACAAGGACAAGTAAGCGAATACAAGTGTATGTCGCTAGACTGTTGCTCCGCGACACCGGACGAGGACAATCGATTCCTCATTTTATCGAGTAGGACAGGAGACACCTACAGCAGAGAAGGTACGACTTACCCATAATAAGGTTGCACACGTTAGCTAGCGGATAGAGTCCGAATAGTGCGAATACGCCTGAACTGATATAGAAGAAGATAACAACACTGAAAAGACACGCCGGTGTGCGCGCAGCCTGGAAAATGTTTTTGCTCTCATTGTGCTTCTGGAAGTTGATGTACATCTGGTCGAGCTCGTTCATTAATTTGTGTAGGTACCGCTCGCAGAATTCATCGCCGCCCATCTTTCGTGTATGTTCAAACCGAGAACGAGCCTGTGAAAAAATAGATTGTCGTTTCACCGTTAAATCTTGTCCTCGACAGCTATCGTCATTTGCATTTGCTCGTTTTTAGCTGTCTTCAGTGCGTCATTCAATATCGCGTCTATGCCACTAAATATCTAGCCCAACAATGCACAACAAGCTCTAAGGTTTAGTACGAGTCGATGTCCTGATGAGTTGGTTTTCGAACCTTCTAGGTTTCCGTATCACTTCCTAAATACCTTCCGGTCATGTTGGGCCGTACTGCGCACTCCACTTACGTGTTAGATGCGTCACTAATGTTATATATGTATAAAATGGCCTACTTGGTTTTTGAAATGTGAGTGGTGCTGCTGAAGTTCCCGTGGCGATATGTAAGGTTGGTCACCCCCGCACAGCTTCTCCATCGACCGCGTGTAGAAGTCACGCGATACAGCAACCGCTGCGAGATTATTCGCCTCCGCCGTCGCCTCCAGCATGGTTTTCGGTTCAGGCAGCTCGTTTCCGCCAAACACGTTGACGTACGCGCGAAAATACTCTAGCAGCTCCTGGCACGATACATCCTTACCATTGATCTCTTTCTTGACGAGATTTTGCGGCGCGAGCAGCGACGGAACGAGCTCACCAAGGTGTGTTTTGAAGTCGCTCTCGATGTCACGATTTCGGCCGTCGAAGTTCGGCGACGTGGCCACCTTCAAGCCGGGATGAGGCAAAAGGAAGCATGTGATCGACGAGAAGCACGACCGAATGTGTTTACGGAGCTGCTGGAGCTCCGGATGCTGTTTCTCGCTGATTTCAAGTCTCCTTTCAAGGATTTTCTTTCCGCCCTCATGCCCGTAAGGGGCGTCGTACGGGTAGCTCCAATCGCGAACGAGGAAGAGGAGCTTCTGGAATGGCGAGGCGCCATGGGCGTCCGCCTCTGAGGCCAGCCGGCCATACTCTGTGAACAGCTGCAGGTGCTGTAAATCGTCCTCTTGTATGTTCTGTCACACAATACGATTGGGTAACGTTGACAGTTAGTTGGCCGAACGCCTTCAGAAACGCTGATACCCTTCTCGAACCTACCCTAATTTTCCGAAAATGACCCCCTTCGCTATACCTGCCCTGCCGTGCGTACACGCCTTGCTAACGGCAACAAAAGTTTCCGCGACGATACCAAAAGACTTACCTGGGACAGGTTGTACACCTGGATCGAGGACGTCATTGTCGACAGAGCAAAGATGGTTGCGCAGTCCTTCACCGTCGAGTGAGAGTCGAACGAGCCCTGGGTGTCCATGAACAGTACGGCGAGTTCGTCTCCTGACGGCGCCCTCACCTAAGTCGCCAGCGCGCACACAGAGAACGTGGTTTGTTTTTTTGTTTGTTTGCTGAGTGGTTGTTGCTATCCCGAAGTTCTGTGCTGAAGTCCCCCCGCATTTGATAGACGCTAACGATAGCGATTTTTGTTCGCGCGACCCTGAAGCGACTCTGTTTTCACTGCGTCCTAGGTTTCGACACAATCAAACATTACCATCGGTCAAGGGATCAGCATACTTGCCGTAAGCCCTAGTGAAATACTCGGTAGCAATTCATACGTCGGGCCTACGCTCATTGGTGGACTCGTTCCGTTTTCGTCGGGGAATTAGGGCCTCAGAAAACGTGCACCAGCGTCAGGAGGCGAATGAACGACCGTGCCTAAGTGGAATGTGTGCATGACGACTCAACTTACCTTGAACACTTCGTTCCAGATAAGGATGCCCGTGGTGTCGCGTTCGCAACCGCCTTTCCAACTGAAGCCCTGCAGTGGAGTGTCGTCGTCGCCAAGCCAATTTTTTGTGCCATTTGCGCGCATATACCTGAGCAAAAAATGACGCGTAGAGTAAACGACGACCAGAGAACCCCCAGTTAGTAATGTTACGTTGACGAACGTACGGACGTAATATTAATGCGCTTTATCGATAGAATCGCGCTAGGTTAGAGCGCCGCCTGATTTTTCGGTGTGTCAGTAGTTTATTGCCTTATATTGCTCTGTACAACGCTCACTAGCGTATGTGTGTGGCCGTGTATATGTATGTGTTTGTGCACATTAGTTGAAAGAGCTGCAGCGAGCACGCGGTCATTAATAGCTATAACTCTGCAAAGAAAACTAAGTTATACGCACACACGCACCCACATTACCGCAAAACTGCGATGGCGAAATATAGTAATACATGCGTAGCGCCACTTCACGCATCGTCCTGTGTTGTCATTTTTTCTCGTCGCATAGATTTCATCCGTCTGAATAAAGTTACTCTGCACTGAATCGCACAGCTACGTACTCATCGACAGTGCATTGAACGCTTCGTCTTGTGATAGCACATTTAAACAAAAACTAGCAGGAAAGCGACGACAAAGTCAACCAAGGAAAAGCATGTTTCGTGACAGAACCGTCGTGAGAAGAAAATTTCTCACCACGCGGTAGCGGATGTGTCCCATTGACCATAAAGACCGCCTCTCACGACATTCCAAACACGCTCGAAACAGTAGCCCGATAAGGTGGTACAGAAGCCAATTGCCCATGTAATAGAGGCTGTTCTGTCTATTGTGGGCCGTAGAACTGACGTCACTTTATCCGCACCAATGTGACACGCTTGGCTTGATCATAAATCAACTTAAACATCTCAATTTCACACGGCTCATAAAAATGTTCCCTGGAGACATTAGATCCCCAACCAGCCATTAGTCCACCCAGAAGTGAAACGACTGAGTTGGCCGACGTATGTCGGGCGCTACCGCATATTCTCAATATTTTATTGTACCTATAGGAGGTATGGGACGTCTCAGGAAACACGCCATCGGATCCGGCGGAGATTTCCCGTTTGTTCAGTCTCAGAAGAACGAAATCGCTGTAGAAATAAATACTGATCGATTCGCTTACCTCAAGAAGAAGTCCAAAAGAAAGCTTTTGCCTTTACGGAAGGCCCCAGCAACCGAAACCACGACAACTTTAAGGTCCTTGATGTCCTCGCGTAGAAGAAGCTTGCTGAGATCCTGTTCGTTCAACGTAAATTTGTGCTCGTTGTCTGTTGAGAGGATTTGTATCGGCTGCCTCACCGGGCCCAACTCACATCTGATCTCTCGATCCGAGGGCCGAATATGGCTGATGTCGTCGGTGACTGTCATTTCCAATGTCGTTGAGTTGGTGGGCGCGTTCGGTGGCGTCTGCGCGTCGAGCCGGGAGCACGGCACGCAGGTAATAGGTTTCCGTACGAGCGCAAACACACCTCGGCGACTTCACCGGTCTCGCTGTCGCAAGAGTGGGCACGCACAGCAAAGCAAATAAGAAGTCATAGTGGAGTTTTGCACAGGAGTCCCCATTAAGAAATTACCCAAACCATGAAGGACAAAAACTGGCTTTTGAAAAATTGTTGCAAACTGAAACAAAAACTATTCAAGATGACCGTGGCTCAAGAGGAAGCATCACCATTATTCTGTGGATGCAATCGGACGTGTATAGTCACGCCAAGTTAAGCTCGAGAGGGATCAAGAAGCAGTTTCCAAAACGACATCTTCTCGAATTTAAACAAAAGCGAATAATGGGCATTTCTCAAAGGAGATTTGCTATAGGTGAAAGCTATAATATTTATGAACTTCTAAGACAGAGTGACACTAGTTAAACAATGAGAATGTAGTGAGGTTTTGGTTGGACTCTTATGTTACTCATACTGCCCGGTTATGGAAGACTCTAAACTAAACTACTGTTTGATATACCCGTTATACTAAACCGTTGGGTTATAATGTTTAGATGAGTTGTCGTGCAGACTACATAATATACTGTTTCATCATTCTTACATTCATTTTATTATGATTATTACAGTACAATATACCGCTTGGTTATTCTCAGTTGTTATTGCTCGGCTCGCCGCAGGCTATCGTACGGGTTCTTACAGCTTATCAAAATGCACTGGCAGTATTTCACAGAGTGCCTTAAAGTAATATATGCAAAAGGACTAAGGGCTACAGATAATTTTCGTTTGAAAAACGGTTCATTTGCTGCAATTTCTGTAAAGACACGGCCGTATAACCTCTGATGCAACAGCTCAAAATCTTCCCTCTTACGGCGCTTGGTAACGAAATCCTCCGATATGATGTTCAAGAACCAAGCAAAGTTGAAATGACACACACACAAACATAGGCTTACTGAAAACTTAACGTAATCCTCTCCAGTTTCCCGGCGGTCCATAGCAAACTGCGGTCACGCGAAACGACCCAAGTGGCTTGGCGTAACCCCTGACGACAGACTTGTTTTCACTCTAACTGACAAGTGGTCTTTGCCACTCAGGATTATAGTAGGTCTTTCGCCATGAAAGTCTATAAAACCACTTTTCTGCTGCAGACGAGTGAAAAGTGTATTTCATGGCTGAACGTAATACGTTCAAAATAGGAGTGTACGCAAACATTGCTCGTGACGGGTGCGTCTTTACCGCTTATAACTTACACAACCGCTGGTATATGCCAATTTTGCACGCATATTAAATGATGCCATAAATTTCACAGTATTAATCTGTTGTCAGATGGTCCGTTGGTAGCCATGGCATCCATCGAACCAGAACAGCCCTACAACCTGCTCAGCTTGATTCAGCAGACGCAATATATCCCATGCTTCCTTCCACACTCCGGCCTGCCAGACTGAGAGACACATATGTGGCTATACACAAGATACACTATTTTTAATCACCGGCCTCTTACCAACCGAAATGAGACGGGCCAATTGTTGTCGGCAGGTGTAAGATAGGCTGACAACAACCTGACTTGTCCGCAATTATCGCCACACATCGACAAGTTAACCCCCCGAGGCACTTCATTAACTACAAACACCATCTTTCGCGTAGGATGTCACCCCAGGCGGTCACATTTCGAGTACCTACCATCAACGTCGACCTCTCCTTGCCACAATCCCTGCGAAAACCGTTCGCAAGCCCAGCGGCAATGTCTTATGGCCCTATGTGTACACGGCAGCAACATTCAACGGCGTCACTTTTTATCTTTCTCTAACACTGGCGAAGAGTCTACAGCCGAACCTATAGCGCGACCACTTTCGGCTCGGTCTAATGAGCCGAGATCAGCTCGGAAGCGCTCGCAACGAAGACATTTCTCTGATTGATGTTAGCCTTCGTTGTCGCAGCGGGCTCTTCTGTGTGCGGCGCATCGTCACCATTTGTTTTCTCTATGCGACAGGACGAATAGTAAACGCGATGGCGGCGGCCGTGACGATCCGAACGAAGCTTCCTCGTAATGGTAATGATCGGGAGCGCAAACGAGGCGAAAAACTGAGCAACTGCTCCGGCGTTCGACAGAAGATCGAGCACCGTTGCGCGTCAGGTGAATCCGGGGATAATAATATTTCGACAAAAGAAGTCTTCCATTCATTAGACCGAACCGTCATGTTTAGCTTGACGATAAATTTAGACCATAGGGAAAATACCTGCAGTCGCTTCATACGCTCGGTAAATACGAAACATGAATTTAGAGAAGTACCTCAGTTAAAACACACACACACACTCTACGTTCCGGTGAGCCTTGTAACTGTGGCTAACCTATGAGAGGTTCTGCCTTGGCGACCTTCGTTTGTAAACATTTGTATGTATCAGAGGTGATAATGGCAGGACCGCAGAAAGCGACGATGATTCATCCGCAATGACGCCTCTGACGACGAAGCGTTAGACAGCCAGAGACGAAAACAGCCCCGCCGCGCTTGCCATCTCGCCGCTGGTTGTTGCTGAGATTCTGCTCGAGTTGGCTGGCAGACGCCTCCTTAGAACGGACATGAACGCTCGTAGACAGCTGAGCGAACAGCCCACCCCGCATCTACCAATTCGTCTCTATTCACCGTTCAAACTATGATCCATCCATTGGCCGGTGATCGCCGTCGTCGCACGCTGAACGTTGCGCATTTTCTTGTCATAGTTAGCTACTACCTTTTTTATGGGATGATATCGCCGTAAGGCAAACCCACATGCCAGGGAGACCTAACAAAATACGTGGACGTTTTCGTGACATCCCAAGGGAAAGCGCTCAATCGACTTGTCGCTCACTACAGACACAAGCGCGGTTTGATTTTCTTCAGCGTTCAGGAAGTCCACAGAGAACATTGATCTTGCTGGCGGTGACATTTAAACGACCTATGCGTTTTGTGTGTGTGTATGTGTGTGTGTGTTATTTTCAATTTTGATTGTTTTTTGTCAGCACTATGACATGACTTTCCGCTGTGTCGTTATCTTAAGTGGTTGCGCTGGGCACTACGGCCATTGCTGAGACGCCCGCGAACCAGCGTAAAATCACGACCCTTAAAGGTTTTAATTAACATCCAGCTATAATGCAAACATTGGACGATGTCTCAAGGCAGTTAGTTGAGCACAGTGAAGAACACAAGTATGTAGGTTCGTATGCCCTCGTGCATATGAGCCTCGGGACGGGCATTTCTGGCACTCAGCGCGTTGCCTACCGTAGTCGTAACCGTAATACCAGACAATAGTGAGCGCGCGAGAAAGGCAGCTATTCCCACATAGGGCGACAACGTTGCACATTTTACATACAGGCAAGGTGGCTGCCGCTCAAACGGGTTAGACAAGCTAGCAGAACCGACGTCTCATTCAAGCCTGTTCTTCGCATACCTCCTCGCTTCGAGTGTAGTAACCGATGCCAACGAACGTGTCGTAGCGATTACAGAGAATAGAGAATTTTCGGTAGAACCTTCCAATAGTACTAGCAATAGACATTTACCCGCATCCACTGAAACTATCGAAGCAGCCCGGACAGCGGCAACAAAACGCTTTCTGCCGCTCCACGTGTACGCTGTATTGTATGCAAATGGCCGCATCATATCAACATGACAACCGCACCACGACAAACATCTACCTATTAGCATCACCCGTCCGTTCCACTCGTTATGCCCCATCGACTGACGATGACCAAATAAACTCGATTGGCGAACCGGCGCTGAAGTAGACGGAGCGTAAAATCGCTGCGAACGTGCGACGCCCCGCAGCTAAGCGCCGTACGAGCGGCGCTTGCCTACGTAACCACTCATTTTATCTATTCTACAAGGCCGACTCGTTTTCTATTGGCAACATTTCGCCCGACAGCTCGCGACGTGCGGCGGCGGCACAGCCTGCGCCGATCTTATCTACTGGCAGCCACCACAAACACGGAACGAACGCCGATTCGACAGAAGCAGGTCGAGAAACACTAACCTGAACGAGAAAGGACAGAGAACTATCCAATGGTCAGTGCCACCCCGACTACCTCGGTAACCTAGCCTAACCTACTCGCAAGACGGCTATGGGGACACTCAACGAGAAAAATGCTTTTTGATGGAGGGCAGTCTTTTTTTCACTACGAGTGCACGTGTGTACAAATAGCGAGTTTTTCTCCGCCGCACTTCGATCAGTTTTTGTGACTCCGGCGGACGTCGCGAACGTTCTGGGCATTCGTCAAATTTTTTCCTATTTCTCTCACTGTCCCTCTCTCTCTTTCTTTCTGTTTCTTCAGTTCTCGATCTCTTTTTTCTTCTCCGCGTCCTCACTCTACTTCATTCGTGTTGCACAGGCGGCTTTACGACCGTCTGGTCGCTTACCGTTCCGATCAGCAGAACCGAGCGGCTAGTGTCGCAAACAGGAGTGCAACAGATGCGTTCAATCGGGTTCTAAATCGACTCGCGTTCGGGTCTTCGCCTAGCGGCAAACGAGAGCAGCGAAAGCGCCGACCAGCACCAAATAGACACAAAGGACGACAACGACGAATAAACGACGGCACACTATCAACACTGCCTTAATTCGCACCTGCATTCGACTGTCACGACGCGACGGCGAGTTTGCCGACCAAAATACGTGGCGTCCGCCAGCAGCCACTCGTACAGATAATATCCGAGGATCAGATACAGGAAAGAAATGAGTGGGCTAGTCGAGTTGACCCTGAATCAGCGTAGGACCAATCGAATATTCTCTGCCCGTCTCGCGATGGTCGAATAGTTTTCCTGCTCGAAACGTTGACGTCGAATAACTGCCCCTCAACAGCTCAAGAACACGAGTGCAACTCACCAGTACGAAATGCGCCAAACCACCTCAGCCAGAGTCCGGTTTTCTGTCGTATTCCTGTTGCCGACGGTCCGGGTGCTTTTATCACACCACCCAGCACTACGTTCTGCCAACAGCCTGAGCTAGCTACCACCTTCCTTGTAGCAACGGGTCCTGTGCGCCGTCCCCTTTCACAGCAGCGGCAGCAGCAGCGGCAGCAGCCGAAACAACACCACACGGCCTAGCGTTCACCGTCTCGCTATGCCAGCCAACCACAGCCGCGGAAACTACACGAAACACACAAACGAAAACCACCCAAGCCACTGTAATTCGCCAGTAGCGAGAACAAGCTAGCAGACGACGTGTTAAAACACGCAATGGAAGTAATAAAGCACGAAAGGCCAACGCGCTACGCAGAAGCAGCAATCACAGCTTCGCTCTGTCATTCCGCCGTTAAATATCGACACGAATTCGATTCACGGACAAGAACCCAAATTATAGTACAGGAAAGACGAGTACAATACATGCAGCGTTGCTATAGCACTAAATGCTGAACGGACCGGACTAGCAGACGGAAAGAGTGATGTGACGCCAGTGATCTTTGCCTAATGGGACCAAACGTTTATCTCTTTGGGGACTCTTTCCACTAGATGCGTGGATTTTCTCTTGCATTACTTCGAACTCTTTAAGTGCAAGAAGAGTTGGTATGTGTCACCAGCAGGATTTGAACTGGCAAAAGTCATCAACTGTGCTTGCTGCTATTTAACCAGTCCGCGACGCCATATTAGCCAAGACCGCGTACGATATTAGGCTAAAAGTAATGCTCGCGTTCTTGAGTAAATTTGATTCTATTAAAAAAAGATAACCCCTATAAACGAATTAAGCACTGAAATACCTAATAGTCATGGCTGATAGACAGTTTTGGTTGCATACGAGTATCCAAGCTGACAGGGCTAGAGTCGCGATTTCCATGTTACTTGCGAAATATTCGCAACTAAGTAAATTTTTATTCGGTGAAGAAATTCCTACTTATGGTAACGAAAATGACATTTAAGGAGAGCGTACATGGAGAGCTTTCACTGTCAAACCTGAGATAACGACCATTCCTAAAGGGCGGTACTTACTGCTTCCATTTCGTGCTACTCTCCCTGAATGGGTTCTGACTAGTCGCAGTTCTACAACCAATAAACTTATGCCGTTCTTCGGGTTCTTGTTTTGCATCACACTTGACAATTAGTCGCCCGATTTCATCAAACTAAAGCTTGAAGCTAAAAGAAAAGTCAGCTTACAACCTGGAAATACATCTTGACGTGATTTCAAGCAAGCGAAACAAAGAAATTAAAAAAAAAATTTGAGAATCCACAAGTAAAGAGCCTGCACTAGCGTAAGATCTATTTTATAGACACGCTTGTCTAGACGCGAAAAAAATGCATTATTTTTAATGCTTGGGCGTTTATTTATTGATGAAAGATCACAAACAAAGGAAACGCAAGTCAATAACATTTACTGAATCGTTTTTCAAAAAAAAAAAAAGGTAAATTTTCTCACTTTATAAGAGGATAACACGTGAAGCGTACCAGTTGTGGACATAGTGTATCTTCATAACAAAAGCGGAATGACACAATGCACAATGTGCTGTAAGAGGTAATTTAATCCAGTTTTGTCGTCTCGCATATCCTTTCTCTCAATATCACTGGCTCCTCATATCAAATTTTCCTGTATGCCGATTTCTCTACGCGCAGTAGTGAATTGTCTTATTATTTTGCGCCAACGCGCTTCTTTTGCCATAGAAGCCTAACCCTTACAGTCGATTGCCGAAACCTCCATATTTATCTCTGTGTCCAGCCCATTTTATTCATATCAGGTCGACGTTCATCTACTGTTGTTTGTACTAATCTAATCAACCAGTCTCATACGAGGCAAACCTTTTTTGATCCAGATGGATGAACCTTCTCCTCAATCCCTTCGCTCAACGTTAGGCTCACAGCAAGCCTTCTCCCATCGGGCTCGTATTACTGTTGCCTTCGTTCAAAATTTCTGTGCATGAATATTTGTGTGTATATGCTTCAATTCGACTGTCGATGGCCAGTACCTAGGTGGATGTTCTTTCTACGACGGTTGAACGGCGTACATTGGCAGGTCCTGCAGTTCATATGAGGGACGCACGGGTGAACCTGATACCCTCTGAATGCGTGAACCCGTCGAATTGGTGGCCATCTCTGAACGGACGCCAGTCTGGCCACCAACGGAGGTGGCCTTGAACGAGAGCTGTGCTGCCAACGACGAGGCGAAATATTGCTCGGCGGTCCGCTACGACAACCGCTGGTACGGTCTAGTGTAGCCTTTGTGATGCCACTATTAAAAAGGCCATTTCATCGTGGACAGTTCTCGGAGTGTCTACTCGCTTTTTGCAGTGTAGGCGGTGGACGTCGTACCCGTTAGACAGTATGTCGGCTACGGGACCACCGTTAAGCGCTTCTATTGTGCGCTGAACGCTCCCGGAGCGTCACATAGACGGTGTACGCTTTCGATTGGTGTTCGATGCACTGGTTAAGTTTTCCCTTCTCATCCGGTTATCGCACACGGTTAGTAGCAGGCAATGCTGGTGTTTAGGGAGAGGCGAAATGGAGGGGTGGAGGAAGGGGGACTAAAAAAACGCTGAAGGTTTTGCGCCAAAGCTTGGCGACGCCGTCAGCTGATCGTTGCCAGCTGTTGGCGGCCACATAGGGGCGGCTGCTGCTGCTTCTGCTGTGTTCGATTCGGGGCCATTGTCCCCGATGCGCAGGGCTTTCAGCATATCACATATGTATTACACAGCCTTAGATCACGCGATGCGTGTAAACATCCGCTCCCGTAGAAGTAGGGTAAATAGAGGAGATGTCAGAGAGTGCTCAATGGACAGACGTCTTGTCGAAGCCTTACGATGAAGTATTCGACTTCGAGTTGTTAGCTGAGTACTGCTTGTGTATGTTTGGCGAAGGCTTTTTCTAGTGTCCACCAAGACAGCAATGGATAGTGGCTATGTCGACACTAAACACGAGTGCAGTGCTGTAAGTGTGAGCAACCAGCAGAATTGGAATTCCTTGGACCCCATTGCAATAGATAGATAAATATGGGGGGTGCTAAAAGCTCTGTGTTAACGTATGCGTTTCATAGGTATGTATATATATGTAGGCTGCCTATAATCAAGGAAATCGCGCAAAGTGTTTTTTCCAAGATCGAATGTGTAGTGTGAATGAAATACTTTTCTCATTTTTATATAGTTCAATACCTGCGGTGATGTTAGCGACTACAATTTATGAACATGAGTCTTCTGCGTTTTTTCTTTATCTGTATGTTCGCCGAAACTTGGGCTAGCTTCAAGTAAACGCCTACGACTTCACTTAGGAGTGCCAGCCACTTCATATTCGAATCAATCCAATAAAATCTTGATAAGTCGTTGCACTGAATGTTCGTCCCTATATACGAGATATACGTAGATGCCTAAATTCTTGGTTTATGTAAACAAGCGATGTTGTGTTTATTTTGCGAGCGCCACTGTAAGCTAACTCGCATTATTTGACGACCTATACGTGTACACGGTTTGTGTAAATAACACGTCTTCCAAATATATATATATATATATATATATATACATATATAGCACCATAATGACGCTGATGGATATATCATCTGTTTGCTAATTATCATTCACCTCGGCAATCCTGTGGCCAAATTAAGTGAAAGTGTTTTCTCGATTTCTATCGTTTTTTGGCTCTTTTTCTGAAACGTCAGCGGCTTTTTGCACCGTGCACACATGGCCTTCGCAGACACTCGGTTATTGACCTGACTTATTTTCAGACGTGTGTTCGATCGCCCGCCAAAATGCCAGCTGTAGAAATTTGCCAAATACACGGGAGGTATGTAGGCACCCATCCCAGTACGCCAATTGGCGTTTCGGCAAAGGGGGAAACAATTGCGAGAACTAGTGGCTCGCCAGTCACTAAGGCGTTGACAGTTAACTTGCACTTCCGCTCTAGCAACACGCCAATGAAAACAGATCCCGCTAATTGTAAAAACCAGCTGTCTCATGGGGAGATCGAGGAAGGTAACGCAAACATGGTTAGCCAGCCTGTTTAGACGTATCTGTCGATAGTTAACCATGAGTACAGCGTACGCGATTAGCTATTAGGGTTTCTCTTCTACAGGGCATAATTAAAATGATGTCAGCTTGATAACCGCCGATATGTTAACACTCAAAGAAGCATAATAATATTATTATTATTATTATTATTATTATTATTATTATTATAGACGGACATAATTCTACAGAAGTTCCTAATTTCTTGTCAGAATTACAAAAACGTCACTGCCATGAAACTTCAGTCAGGTCTTCCCCAAACGAAAATCAGAAGCAATTGTGTTTGCTGCGTTTGTGCTGTTTTTATATCCACACATCATCATAGTCGTATTCACTCATTTGTCATATCAGGGCCTTAGCGAGCGACTAGATTTAATGCTTAAACAGCCTTTAGAGCACTCGCAGAGTGTCGTTTAGTTATCGGTTATTTTGCGCCAAATGGTGATGTGACATTCGGTGACGGTACAACAACATCAGCTGATGATAGGCTGTTGTTAAGCTATGATATGGTCGTTGCTTGCGCTACGCCGGCAAAGCGATTGCGGAGAGGATACGAGACTGTTTTGTCTGCCTGCACAACTCGGTTGATAACCGGGCCCAATCTTTAGCTGAGTTTATCAGAAGTTGCGCTTAGGTTCACCAGGTTGTCAGAAAAGACCTTGGTGTTCAGTGGACTGCGCTATTTAGCACTTACTTCTTGCAAGGTGACTTTACCCGCAGGCACATCGGGTAGGTTGTCCGTCACAAGCTTTATATGTACGTGTTTGTTGCAAAGTTGAGCTATGCGGGCCGCGCGTTCGAAGCAGGCTGAGACGAACACTGGGAGTACCAGGCGATGAGTTAATCATTGTGCGTTATTATCCGTAATGTTTGCATCGGCTGCATTTGTGCGAGTGCCAGCGGTGCTCCGTGCCAAATCACGCTACACTGTTGTGCGCTGTTGAAGTTTCGGGCCCTCTCCCGCAAAAGACGCCTAAATCTTGCTTGCTTCACAAACAAGACGGCCGGACAGAGTACGCCCGTCTGGGTTGTGTTTCGGACGAGGTCTGCAAAGCCCGAGCGATTTGCTCTTCGCTATTGCGCAGTCGTGCTCAACGATACCTGAAGGCTGGTGTTAGAGTGACGGCGACTCAGAAGGTGAATTGTCCTTTGTTTTACTCCCAGGAGAACTGGAAAATTCTAGTTAGTTTATTGCTGGTAATGTTTGTCAGATGCTGACGTCCTTTGCCGCGTTGACACCATAGACTGACATTTAGACCACGTGTCAAGGGTGATGTCAAAATCTCTAGACGAGGTATGTTTTTCCACTGAATTTTGTTATTTTTCGTCAAGGCAGAGTTGTGATTCAAGCTAGAGGATCAGCCAGCCGAACACGGAGCTCAATCTTGAGTATTACAGTTTTGTATTAAACAAAATTCTCTGCGATTAGTTAAAGGCCAGTAACGTCTAGAGTATTCGAGTGGCTTGTTCTGGACAATTTTGCTCTATCAAGAGTAAACCAGCTTCGAGGTCACCGACGTTTACCGTCATAAGAATCAGACCAGCTTTCATATAATGTGACTGCCTCCGAGCTCTCTACAGGAATTTATTGATCAAATTTACCGCCTTAAAGGTGTTGCCAGGGAAGTAAAGTATTTTTACCGTTGGTTATATCGCGATTCCAACGGGGACACTGAATTTGTTAAGTTGATGTAAAGTGGAAGAAGGTCTTTGACAAAGTCGTGGTACAAGATGGATCGTGTTAGAGTATTCGACCTACATCCGAGATTGTTACTCTTCAGGCAGGCGTAAATCATTTACCGACGTCAAAAGACGTGTCTCTATCTAGGTCGTTATAAGACGATATCTAGTCCGAATACCATCAAATGTTCGTTGCACAGTTATTTCATTATCGGCCCTCATCGATCTTGCGTACTTGGAAAAATCTGTTTCCCTTTAGCAAAGCGACTGTATTGTCGACAGCCTTATCGAATGTCCGCGTGGAACCTCGCGTGGCGCGCGCGCGGCTTAGGATATCTGCTCTCTTTGAAATTTTACGAGGTGTCTTTCCAAATGGATGGCCAGTGTTTGTTTCACTTCATATTTTTGTTGAGTTTTGAGCGTGTAATCAGCTTATGTATCAGTCGATTTTTCATGACAGAATTAGCCAGACGACCATCCAGATAGCTGGTCATATATCAAATGTCCATTGCTGCTTTATTGGTACGATCAGCTTTTCGAGATGAAACACTGCTAAAATGCAGGTTAAAAATAAAAGATGCCAAATGGGTGAAGTTACGTGATAAAATATGGAAGCTAATTAATGACACGTACAAGCACTTAAAACGCGGTGGGTTAAAACGCAGAATTTACAGGAAGCTACATCTGGCTTGAAACTATGCAATCTGAAATTCAAAGACTGTGCGGAATTTGTCGGAGGCTCAGCAAACTGCCTTAAGGGGAATTTTCAGATAGGGCCTTCGTATATGTTCACCTTCATATTTATAAAGCTACAGGCACACCTATCGATGCAAGCAATGAGAAGGTTAGTTGCACCCTGAGAAGCAGCGAATAAAGCAATTACGATTTTATTATTATTATTACTATTATTATTACTAAACATTCAATCATTCATTAAAGCCAAGGGAGGTAAATCTCAATATATGCGGAATAAGGCTAACCGCCCACAAAATCAATGAAACGACTGTTTTCAGGTTATACGAACATCCCATTTTGTGACATTCGAAATTAATTAGTTCCATCCACTCTAGCTAAAAGGCGTAACGATTTAGTCGGAGACTAAGGTTGGTGGGACCTCAACTTCGAGTACCTTATGAATACATTGACGATTGGGCTTAGCTTTTGCGTTCATAGTAATACCCGTTTACGTCAATATGGCCTCATGTTTTATTTTGCAGTTCGGGTGTACTTGTGCCATTCATAAATGTTGATAAAAATCGCGTAGTAAGCAAGGAACCCGGTATTTGAGCGCCGATTGTAGTTTCTTGTACAAATATAATTTTTTAAATTTAGTAATAATAAAACTTTAATACAAACATAATTTTAATAAATTTAAATCTATTTGGTCAATGATATGTTCGTTACATAAACTCAGTTAATAAATTAACTAGTGTATTATATGCAATCGAAAGGCGAGTGCGTTTTTTGTTCCATAATTTTTATGCCGAGCCATAAGCGGTCACGAGTTTTCAGAAGCAAACGTAAAGTTGTATGCTATATATCCTTCCATGCTTGTGTCAACAAAGTTTCCTATGCAATATGTTGCTGATTCAGGAAAACATACGAGCCGGGCCAGTCAGTCCCCCGTACGAAATTTCTATATACGTGGAGTCAGTTAATAAGGTACACAGCTGCATGATCCACACAGAAAAATTCCTATTTTTATGGGTACGTCGTTTGCAGGAAGATCGGCTTCTTTGTACGACTCATGCAAAACGACAGCTCGATGTCACCGTATTTCTCGACACGCTATTGGTGACTGATGCCAGCTACCTGTTTTCCGACTATGGCAAGACACCAGAAGCGAACAGGTGGTGTTGTCATTTTTGCGGTATGCGAAAGTTAGACGGCCACCAAGCCTAGATCAGACGGTAACGTTACAATGCCAACCTCTACGTATCTCTTTCGAGACATGCGAAATGTATGGGAAATTTTAGATCAATCTACCGAGTGGTCATCGAAAATGATGCTGGAAAATGAACACGGCAGCGTATGCTGACGAAGATTTCGATCAGAAAGTTGTTATCATGTTACGAAGGCAAGGTTGAGGTACTATTTTTTATGAGTTTAGCAGACTATGTCGTTGTGCAAAATGGTTGCATTGCACGTTGAAATCAACCGGGTGACGTGTGCTGCTGGAATCCATATTGCGTGAGTTCGGTGTGCCGGTCGACATGTCAGCATTGTTATGCTGTGTGGTACGTGCCAAGGCCTGCGCCAGCTGCTTTCAGCCAATATATGTCGATTTGAATAGTGCCCTGTTTATGAAACTGTGTATACTCCATAGCAATCTCATTCTGACGATAAAATACAAACTTGAGTGATATGTGATCCGTTCTAGTGGAAGTCCGACACGAAGAAGTTACGAAACATTATAACAAACGGTTAATGTTTACCTGACACTGAACCCTTAAGGTTTTTATTTTTGTTGTCTTTCTAACTTTAGCCTAATTATACAGACGCTAGGCTTTGTTCGATGCGTGTTTGTTTCGGCTACCAGCACTTAACAAGGAGGGTAAATTGCAGAGTTTTAAAACCTAGATTGTTTTCGTCAATTTAGTAGTACTAATACGAATGGTAAGGTTTTTTGGACCGACATCTAGCATTTTTGAGGCGGTCAGAGCTACTTCAATGCATGCTGAGTACACTTTCCGACTGATTAAATTTGGAACCGTTTTACATCGAAGCAGATATATTTATCCTCTTTTTTTAACCGTTCTCCCTAGCGTCCAGTTTACGAGGATATTTCACGTAGCCCATAGGCCATTTTAAAGCGCCATGCCCTATTTTGCGCCTGAGGCGTCACTTACGTAACAGCCTTTTCCTCATTGGAGTATTTCCAATGCAATCGTCTTTGGCGTTTTACTGTTCTTTAACTGTGCGGCGCGCGGTGATTGCCCGAGCTGTTGTCGTTTCATGACATTTGCCGTGTACGCAACGGTCGGCCGGCTACTCATTGCCACCGATTCGAGCCGAGGAATGCATCCATTCGATTGTACCGTGCCTCGGGCGTTAATTATTCGCTTGTGGGTAACTGCTTGTCGACTAGGAAAGTTCGATCTGTTAAACCCAGCTGGAATGAATGCATTTCTGCGCATTGACTGTGAGGCAGAGATTCATAAGTATCCTTTCTCGATGCGGAGAAAGGGCATTACTCCGGCATTGTCAAGGGCGAGGGAAGGGAGGAACCGGGCTCCGCCTGCTCCCTTCGATTATAACGTATACTAGAGCAATGTCGGTTTTTGACACTGCTGTAAACATATATAGCTATATCATATGTGTATAGTCGAGTTAGTGGTAAAAGAATTGCATTTAGCCAGCGCTAGTAGTACGCGGAATAAGAACAGAGAACGAAAACGACCGCTTGTGTTGTACAGGCAGTTTTTGGATTTGGCGGTAATGTTGAGTCGAACCGTAACGAATAGCAGTAAGTTGCTTTAAATTCAACTGGTGGCTGAACAGTGACAGTATTTGCAAGACATAGTTTAATTAAATCCATATATATATATATATGTATCAGTCATTATCTTATTGTGTTCTGTGTAGAGGTGTAGAGGCGATTGGAAGTCCACATGCATAATTGTAAAATCGATTCAGCTATTTTATCATTTAATCGTATATGATTATGGCGTGTGCTACGTAGATGAAGAAAATATCCGAGTGAGTCATGAAGCTGATGCCATATTGCATCATTCGAGTGAAGATGTTGAATCTATGTCTAATACTATTCCCATTTACAGTGTAACTTATTTGTTCATTTTAGGCGTAGTTTTACGATCAGTTGGCTGTTCAAGTATGGCACCAAGTATGGCGAAATACAAGTTGAAGTGCTATTCCTCAAACGGCAAATTATTATCTAATGCATTATACTTCACGAACTAGATTCAACTAACGAATGATAGAAACTCATCGGCGTTTCCTAATGCGATATTTATCTCGTCCACATTTGAGGCCGATAGACCGGCAGAAAAGAGGTAATCTCGGATTCATAAAGCCATGCTTAACTAAATAATTATCGTTATACGTAGGTACGATTTCCTCTATCGAGCACGTTATGCATTTCAAGTTTCATTCGAACAACATTTATTCCTTACTTTCCCTCACTCCAGATCTGGTGTTATCTCGATTCAGAAGGAAGACCAGGACACGATCTCCCGTCAAACGATAATGGACAACAATGCCCTCGTAGGCCTGTTCGGAGGCGAAGACGACTCCGTCGACTCCTCGTGCTCCGACCCCGACGAGGTGTTCGACGACTACGGCACGTACGCAGGCGGCTCATCCGCGTCAACATCGCCGGCTTCAGCCTCGCCGCCCTTCACGCCTCCGTCATCAGGACACCACGGGCGGCATCATCACATCGGCGTTCACCGAAACACTCGACAGCGAAGCATCGACCACGAACAAACGCCGCGCTTACAGCAGCGGCGTCTCATGGAGACGACCTCGCATCCGACTGGGTGTATGCTCCCTCCAGAAGACGCCGAAGGCAATGTCGAGTACAAGTTGAAGTTGGTTAACCCATCGGAGAGTCGCTTCGAGCATCTCGTCACGCAGATGAAATGGCGTCTGCGGGAGGGTCAAGGCGAAGCTATCTATGAGATCGGTGCGTGACGTTGCTTAGCGCTGGCAGGCGACAGATCTATATAAGTGGAAGTAGTCGTCACTTATGCAAGCTAAATTATTTTACTGTATTTTTTTTTAATATTGCTTTTGTGCATTCGGTTCGACTGAGTGAAACATGTAAACGCTACAATGCCAGTCAGTGCTACTGCACTTTAGTAGCGCAAATGACTTCAGTAGCGCGCGTTTGTTACTGAAGAAGCTTCCACCAGAAGCCTCCCGCCCCTTTGTCTGCCGAGCAATACAATGATGCTCTTGATATCGGAGTCTTCGTCGTATTTGACATTGGGGTTTGCTCGGTTCTTCTCGCTACTCTCCTCTGTGCCATATGCGCGTTTCGTTTGGTCGTTGTGTTCGTATTTTCAGCTTTTCCGCAAGCACCACCTGCTTGTTCCGCTGACGAATGCAGGACTGATTCCCCGGTTTGACGATCAGATAACGCGTGAAGGGCAAATCGACAGGAAGAAGCTGCCTTTGTCTCTGTCGTCGTTCACGTCTCGAGAGGGACCGTGAAGTTTTGCGCATTCGCGCTGCCCGTGACCTCACACGGCGGGCATTTCTGTAACCTGAAACGCTACTTGGCACGCATCGTCCATGCGCGGCGCTCGCTGTATGCGACCAGCTTCGGCGGGTGGCTTCTGCACAGAGATGAGTTTTAGAGCCGAGCAAGGTCGAGGACAACCATTGGGCCGTGAACCCCAGACACAGCTATTTTGTCCCAGTGTCACCTGTGCGTGCATTTATCGTTGATTGAGTGAATCGCAGATACACTGCTACTGTTTCGTGCGGGTTCACCAGGTGGTGGATGATCTGACTGGAACACCAAACCCGAGGGAAATGTTGCCAGTTGCCTCTCTTGCCGAGGGAAATGAGTGCTTTGCTTGTCAATAAACCATCGAAACGGCTTATAACCGCGTGTTCTTCTATTGGGCTGAGCTTGAAGGACAAATCGCAGACACAGCGCGGCCTTTTGAAATGGATAAGGTACTTCCGATGGTTGGTGGCTATGTCTACATTGCATCGAGCCGCACTGCAGACTGTAGCTATTATGTTTTTTATTTGAATGAAGAATAACACGGCTACCCTAACAGTCATGGAACGATCATGGGGCTTCCATCCATTACGGCATAATACTTCGACCCGGATTCGAGCTAGCGCAAAATCGGAACCCCAAGGAAGCGCGTGCCTTTCACGCGTACTTAAGGCCCTCGAAGACTTTGTCATTGACCTGAACATTAAACAGTGTCGTTGTCGCACTGCTGTATCGTCCAACAGGCGTAGAAGACGGCGGCCTAGTGGTCGGCCTGAGTCCGGCCGAGCTGGCGGCCTCTCTCAGTACTCTCTATCGAATGGCGGATAAACTCGACGCCGATGTAAGCGTCCTCCGTGAGCGAATGGTCATGGGCGAGCGAAAGGCCGCCGAGGTTCTCGTCCGGAGGATGCCCGAGGACCAGCGCACGATCGAGCTCCGAATCGCCGTTCTTGGCCACGTCGACGCCGGCAAGTCGACCCTGCTCGGGGTGCTGACCCAAGGCGAACTCGATAACGGGCGGGGGCGAGCGCGTCTGAATTTGTTCCGCCACCTGCACGAGATTCAGACTGGACATACGTCGAGTGTATCGAGGGAAATTCTCGGCTTCGATTCGGTGGGCAACCCCATCACGTACAAGCACTACCGGACGGCCGAGGAGATCTGTGACAATTCGTCGAAGGTAAATGTCAACCTGCGGGGCATCGCGGACACTGCGCAAATATTGTGCCGGCGTAGTGTGTGTGTGCTTGAATTTTTCAGTAAAGAGAAACAAAGATAGGGATGCTGTTATCGGCTCCTGAGATATAGGAGAACTCGAAAGCTTGCCATGCACATCGTCCATGGGCACGTTGACAGTGTGTTCCAGTCCCGACAAAAAATTGAGCTAAACATTTAGTGTTTTCCAATACCCCAAGAGATCAATATCCAGAGGTCAAGGGGCTAACGCTTAATGAATTTTCTTATATTCCATTGAAGGTTATCACGTTTATTGATCTGGCGGGCCATCACAAGTTCCTCAAGACGACGCTGTTTGGCCTTACCGGTCACTCACCGCATTACGCTATCGTGGTAGTGTCCGCCGTATGCGGACTTGTCGGCACCGCACAGGACCACCTCGCCCTTCTCATGGCACTTCAGGTCAGTGGACGTCGCTAACGCCTTGGATCAATGCAGAAGCGATGAAGATGCGCCGACAGAGTTAAACGGGATTTTTTGTGCTCCTACGCGAAAATCGAGAAGCGTTCGCAAGCCACGGACTTGCTGAATACGTAGACATGCCTGTAGACATGGCAGACGTGTAGCCGTTATCATAATCGATCACATTGAAAGCGAAGTTGGCACATGAGGAAAAAAAGCGCCAAAAATTTCAAGGCGATTCATTAGGTTTGTTGTTGTAATTCAACTGTCTGAAGCGACGAACATATCGTGCCTATGTTTGCGTACACCCTAGAACCCAGCCTAGAACCAGCCTAGAACCTAGAACCAGAGCCTAGAACCGTCAGCGCACCTCGACAGCCGTCCACACTGGTTTGGTCCACGATCGTTTGGCGAATGTGGCCAACCGATAGTGGCACATGCACCTGGTGGCTCTCATCTACGACCCCCGTTTTGTTGGCGGAGGCCTAGGATACAACAACAGGTCTACATAATCGTACAGCGTTAACGTGGAGATTTTATTTGGGCACACGCGGGAATCCCTTGCAGGTGCCGGTGATCGTCGTCATTAACAAAGTTGACGCGGTGAACAAAAACACGCTACTCACTACCCTCGGACAGGTTAGACGAATGCTTGACCACTGCGGGCGGGTACCTATCGAGGTTCTGGGCGAGGACGACATCCTTCCAGCTGCGCAGACACTCGGCTCGGATCGCGTTTGTCCCCTCTTCATGGTCAGCTGTGTGAACGGAGCCGGTCTAAACCTACTCTATGCTTTCCTCAATGTCCTGCCCACGAGGTGTACGATAAAGGAACGCGAGGGTCTCATGCAGCTGGCCACGTTTTTCCAGGTGGGAGAAGTTCCTGTAGACGACTGGTTTCTGCCAGATGAAATGTTTACGATGTACTACAGTCTCACGAGGACCGCTCGGTCCGGCGAGCGCAGTGATGATCGGCGTTAGCGAGATAGGATGAATTTATTCGCCCATCGCCGCGTTTAAGGCTAACGGCTCGTGATGTTTGTGTTATTTGTCTTGTTTGCTTTCGTCTGGCAGATCGATGAAACG
>MNPL01018522.1:0-21763 GCA_002081605.1 Tropilaelaps mercedesae
ATGTACCCCGGGACAGAGCGGTCAGAAAATGTGGCTCAGGAGTGAGGTTTTGATGGGTTGGGGTCGGCCATCTTTAACAGCTACTATTTTCCGTCAGATAGGAGGTCACCGGAATTCGGAAAGTTTGTAGGGGACTGAGGGAGAGGATTAGCAAGCAACATGCCAGCAAGGGAATAATCATAACCGGGAATTTTAATGCATCCAGTCAGGTTTGAGGAAGTAGGTATACCTCGGATAGAAAAGCACTGTCGAACTTGGCGGCTTGGTTCATTCGTGTGGGCGTTGCGACCGGATGAGACGTGTAGGTGCACGGGTTCGATACCCGCCGTTGCACATTTATACTCACGGGATCCATCTTACGAAATAATGCTATAAGCTGTACCGTGGAACGTCCACGATGATGGAGAAGTTCCCACATTCTCCTAGAGAGGCCAAGAGTTTTTCCTAGACCTAACGGCTGCCTCGGAGTCGGGTCGTGCAAGGATTCGTGGATGAAGCGTCAACGAGGGAGAGGAAAATTCAAGTTATTATAGGTATGCTCGATATATATAGAAAGAGTGATTGGTTTCAGCAACTACAACTCGGCCATGAAGGGGTGGGATATATGGAAACTGAACATATCCTGGCAGAAATAGACAACGGATGCAGGCGATTGAACTAAAGCGAAAGGGTGGTTGAAATAAAAAAAAATTCTGCGGGTAGTGGAGGAGACGCGCCGAGAAGCAGGACCAGTCCGCCATGTCAGGAAATGGAAGCACAACACCAAACACTGGTGAAGAAATCGTGGAAGCGCGGCGGGCCTTAATAAGGCTTAGAAGGACCCACACCGACAAGGACCGGCGGACAAGGTGGCGATCATGGGAGCTGGACTAATCGATCTCGAGGATTTATGAAGCCAATCTAGAAGTCTACTTTGGACCAGTATCGGAAAGCAAGTTGTGCGGCGCCTCATATCTGAGAAGAAGCAAAATGAGTGGAAGAAGCTAATAGACGCTGTAGACAGGAAGGTTTGGGGCTCTCCATATCTGGTAGCTAACGAAAAACTGAAGGGTCCACCAGCAAAAGTCCCACCGGACGCATTGCGAGAGACAATAGCTGCTCTAATAGACTAAGACGGCCAGGTCTCTTCCAAAAAGTAGTAAATGAGTTTCCAAACAAGGGTAGCTATCCGAAAAATAAAAATTGGAATATTGGTACTGATTCCTAGGCCAAGGGGGAAAGTCGAGCTTTTGGGCCTGTAGGCTGATCTGTCGTTTGGAAAGCCCAGGAGAAGTACTGGAGAATATTTTGATTAGCGAGATAAGTATAGAAATAGAGACCACTCTCAAACGCACATATGGTTTAGAGAGGGCAAATCAGCGTTAAGATACGCAGAAGAGATGGCCTTCTACCGATCGCGTCCCCCAGGTGGCGGATAACAAAACGTTTTCCAAATATGGCGGGTACCGGGAAATTTATACACCACGTCTGGTGTATTCACGTCACGTGTCGGGTGGCGTCCGGATGGGACCCCATTGTAGTCCGGAGGATTTATTGCCAAGGCCACATCAGGCCTAGTATCCCCTGAAAAATAGCCGCCAATACATCCGCAGCGACAACATGGCATCTAAATTCACAAAGACTAAATTTGGAAGATATGAACAAAATACTGTATAATACTGGTATAATGCACCCAGCAACCGGGAATTTCCACCCCGCCGGAGAATGGCGAAAAATCAGGAAGAGAGCCTAACAGCGGTAGCCAACCCGTTCGGAAGGACCAGCCTCGCCAGCACCCCAGCAAGAAATCCCACCTCGAAAATCACCATCGACGACAACAGCGAAGAAAAGCTCTTAGAAGTGACAAGCTGATAGGTGCTGCAAAACTTCTTCGAGAAAGAGTATTTAAAAGGACTCTGGTCAAAAAATCTCTGGGTTCCCAAGCAACCGAGGCAAGGAACCAGAAATGGCGGCCTTCCTGAAAATGAAGGACAAGGCGCCGAACAAGGACGTTCTGGAAACAAGCTACGATGAGGTCGTTATAAAGCCCTGAGAGCCGAGATATCTGTGGTACAGGAACGATGCGCAGATATAGTCGGGACAATCCAAGCAAGCAAGCAGGAATGGGCATGCAGAGCCGACGTTGGGACAAAAACCGAGACAGTAGATGGCGGAGGTCTACCCTGCACTAGATGCAAGAACGAGCTGGACAAACAGCAACTCAAGAAGATAGAGAAGGAGAGGGAGATCAAAAATTGGACAAGATTTTAGGGTCACCTTCTCCTTGACGACCAGCCCGCCATAATTGAGAAAGAATGGCCAGGAAGAGCAATCAAGCATCTGGTTTTCAAAACTGACGCCTTCATTAACGCACGGGGCGTCAGAAGTCTACTACTCACCAAAAGCCCGCAGCAGGACGCGGCTCTGCCGGGGAGGCCTAGAATCACAGTTTCCCTCTGCTGTGTAGGTGACAAATCTTTCGGCAAGGAACGCAGTGGCCCTAAAAAGCTGAGACGCTATGGCATAAATCACTAACCCCGAGCAAACAATTGCTAGTGCACGGTGTCATCTGGTGATCAGGAACTGAACCCAGTGGAACGCCCTGGGATCACAGGACTTCAATTGCTCCAACCACCGTGGGTAAGACATTGGAACTGGTAGGCGAGAGCACGAAGCGACCGCTGATACACGTCGCTAAAAACAGAAAATCGCCAGCCTTCCTTAGGGCTTTAGAAACCTGTTGCCCAGAGACCAAAGCATCTGACGGCCGTATTGAGGTATGCACGGAAAATAACCCCCGCATCTCTGATCGGATAGAAGCTGTGCCCCAGCCCCCGGTTCGACGGTAAACCTTTCGGGGACGCCCTGCGAGAGCTGAGAAATAACCTCAAGCCAAACATAACGAAGCCACAATCGTTAGTGCCTCTGAGAGTAGTTAAAGCGGAGACGTCATTCTCAAAGTACGAGAGCAGCGCATGGGAACAAACGATATCTTCATTATCGCGATTGAAGAGCAGACCACCATACAGGCAGATCGACGAACACCTAACTGGCCGACCATCGCTCTATGGAGGATCGAATACCTCCTAAACCGGAAGAGATCAAAGCCGAACTTATACGGGTACTTCGCATAACAGATAGGCCAGATCGCACCACGGTATCGGAACCAAGATGCACGCGGGGAGCAAATAAGGCTTTGGCAGTCTTGGTGACCTCTCCTACCGATGGTAAATACAGTAGTGTCTCGCAAACTCTCAGGTTACACTAGTCCACATGCAGGGCTGGGTCAAGCTCCAGCGATGCGTTCTATGCCACCTCGCCGGCCACATTGCTCGAAACTGTAAGGAAACAGAGGTAATGACGGCTTGTTATAAATGCTGTGTAACTGAGCAACCTAACCTAACCTCATCAGCCCCTGGCCGTTCGATAAACTAAGTTGCCGCGTGTGCAACACCGTAGGACATCGCGCCGATAGCACGAACTGTCCAGCGAACCGCAGAGAAATAGAACAGATTCGATCAAGTCAATGCAACAAGTTCAGAAATAAAAAAAAAGGCCAAAGGCAGCTGAAGGTAACGGAAGATCGCCGGAAACCAACGGACAAACTTCGACACTAAAGAACACAACAATGGCTGGGTCCACAGCAGAATAGCACTTGGTTCGGAATAAGCCGGCACTCAGTCCGAAGAATAAGGGGCGCAAGAAAAATACGAAAAATCTTAACAAATGCAGGGCGGCATATGACTCTCTCAAACAAAAGGTTGAGGTGGGGAAGATCGGTGTATACATCATGTATAAGCTCAATATATAGATCAGTGGTAGGAAAACAGGATGGATGAAAGACAAGAAGAGTGATTCTGCCGTATGGTGATGCCATATGATAGGAAAAGTAATCTCGCGATCAGAAACAAAGGCGCGCGCCATGACTGCTTTTGGATTAAGATCGATGGGGTGGCAACGTTTTATGCCTGCTACTTCTTACCCGTCAGAGAAGAGCAGGATTTCTAAGCCTTTCGGGAGATGTTAGAACAAAGCATTAGATCACGGACAGGGCAAAGATATGTCTCGATGAAGTCAAGAGGGTGGAAGGGAAACTGACGCCTTACAAGTGCATCGGACGGCACCGGTAATTGTTGCCATACTAGACATCAAACAAGTGAAAGAGCTACTCGTCTCATATATTCCCATAATATCGAGCGTTTCGTCGTATCTGGATGATTGGGAAGTGGTTATCGGCGGCAAGAGCACACGGTCAACGTTGGAGTCCATCGGCACTTAATTCTAGGTCCTTAGCTCTAGAATGCTCTCTCTGTGGCCTATGACTGTATGCTATGTTGCTATAGGTTTCTATAAATGGTAAATTTCCCTAAGGTGCGGAGATACTGGCATACGCCGATGGCCTCGCAGTCTTGGCTTATGTCAAGACTGAGAACGCCCTACAGGACACGGCCAATGAAGCTTTGGAGGAGATTGCTAAGTGGACGTGTCACAACCATGTTTAACTCATACAAGACCGAAGCGCTGTATTCAAATATGAATTTCGTAGTTGTAGTAAGATGCATTTTGATAGCCCTGAGCCTGACTCATATTTTTCCGGGAGTTAGTGGAAAGTCAGTAGGCAGCCTAAGGTTGTTAGTATCGGTTCCCAAGTGAACTGCACTAAATGCGGCACTCGTATTGCACTGCGCACGGTGAAAAATAGAGGTGCATTAAGATCGGTCTGATCACTAGCGATTAGATTTAGTACTGGATGGTGTTGATCGAAGCGCTTTTAATCCTAACAAAGATGCTGTCGTCAAATTTCTGCGCGAGGGAAAGAAGTTGCAATTTCTAGATGAAAAGTCGAACTACACTTATTTTCATATGCGTGTGAAAGGGGACAGAGCGCGAGTTCGATATTTTGTGTTCAACAAGTGCGAATTTGACTATCCTCAAAGTTCTATGATAAAAGCACGATGAATTACTATAGAGCTCTGTCTGTTAAACTTTCTTTTTTATAAATGAATTTTAGATTTTTCAAATACAGGCATCTTTTTTTATTTCGGCAGATTTAACAATAGTATAGTCGAATAGTAATAACGCCAACGATAACGTCACATTGCTTGACACTGCATAATATTCTTTCTCCTCAATAATTTTTTAAATCCTTCTAAAGCGCTTGGGTATCTATTCCTGCATTGCCATTTACGTCGCATGTAAACTAAGGTAAAGGCTACTTTGTTTATTACATACCACTAAGTGAAGGTTTCCCTCATGTTCTTATTTTTCTAAACATGGAGAAGCTGGTTTCTGTGCTGTTGCCTTGTGTGGCAAATTGTCGTCTACTAATGATGTTACTACGCGTCGAGTGTCTGACAAGAGGTCAGCCTTAATGACAGTTGGTTGAAAGCGACTTCAGTGGCTTGGTTCATTCGTGTGCGCCTTGCGACCGGAGGAGACACGTGTTGTGCACAGGTTCGATCCTCGCCGTTGCACATTTACATTTATGGACTCCGTTTTACGGGATGATTCAAAAAGCGTTACCGTGAACGTTAAATGTCGCCTGATGCTTAGCCCTAAAGGTATTTGGTTGAAAGTGACTAATTCAGTCTAGATACTTCGTGAACTACAATACTACTGAAAGAGAAATTTCTACCCGTTTAAACGTCATCACTGGTAAACCTGTCGTGGCGGATGATCGTCTTTGTCTGTGTCTAAAAATGGATCTTTCTATTTGCTTTGCAATCACACCTTTTTCGTAGAATCACTGATGTGGCATGGATATTAGGTAGTCCTGGATGCTTTTTAGAAGATAGCGGACGTAATTTAGTTGCGCTCAAATATGAAATAAAGAAATATTATTGTAAGCAGCTAAGATGAGACGTAGATGATAGACTCGACAAAAAAGCCGCGTTAGAGCCGGTTGGTTTATCTAAACGTGCATTTAGCTTTCCCGCTCGTTCTTTGTGTTTTCCCTAAAAAAGCAGTTTCGGCCCGTTTACATCTATCGAACTGTTTCCGCCCCAGTAGAATAGTGGAAGAAGCACGGTTTCCTCAAGTCTAAAGCAGAGCGTGCATATTTTGAAGCATGCATGTTTTTTACGCAGATTGGTATGAAATTACTACAAATAAGCTACAGCCTTTTGTAAGATGAAATTCTCATTAATGGAACACTTCAGTAAAAAGTCTAAATAAGCTCAGACTTTCACTGAAAAGTTCACACCAGTCAAAACGAAACTCTTCATCCATTATCTTACCAGTTCGTGATATAATTGGCATATGTTTTTACAAATTTTATTATCGAAACAAAGTGTGCAGTAACAAGTACCATAGAAAGAATATTGTTGTACACTTTCAACAATATGCGGAAAAGATGCAGAAGGTTTAGCCCATGGCGTAATCAATAGACAATTAATTGTTCTGGTTCAAATATGGTTCAGATTTCAGCAATACTATGAAGCGTTGTTTAAATAATTTGCGGGCAGGAGAAAGATCGTAAATCATAAGTCGTAAATGTTACATGAAAAAAAAGCCGAAATTCGAGATTATTGTTTCTTATGTCTATTATATAACGCTTTATTTACCGCCGGTCTTATACTAAATATATATGAGCTTTCACCAGTGATTATGGCTAAACGTTAGCTTATATCATTCATATCCATTCGGATGAAACTGTTGGTTTATGCACTAATACGCGCCTCAAAGGATGCATCTTAGCCATCGTAGGCTAATCCCCACTATGATACAACTTCGAAAACAGTCAGGCCGTACATCATTTAAAGAGTTAGAGTAAAAAAGGCGGAATGCATGATTTTAATGCTAGAACGGCACAAAACTGCAGTTTTCGTTTGTAGTCTCTAGTCTGCTCTAAGCAGGTTTCCTCCAACTGGAAACCTAACGTTCAGGGCACAGGTATCATCATTAGTCGCTTTGGGAATAAGTACAGTGAAATCTAAGTGCTCGGATGTCCAATTTAAGCGAACAAATTGGCGAACGCCATTGAGAGTTCGCAAATAAAGTAGCAGCAATTACTCATTTAAGCGCTAAGTATAAGCATATGCATTACACACGTTTTTTTTGTAATCAGTGCTTGATGGTTCGCTCATTTATTCAGAATATAGTTTGTTTACGGCACAACGTCTGAATTCGGTAAGTTTCATTAGTGTAGCTTATTCGAGTTCAATAACGAGTCAATACCTATAAGCAAATATTATGCGCAATACTCATAGGTTATAGATCCTTGTAGTAGTACAATGAACGCTAGCAAAATTTGAAACGATAATATGTATACACGTCTCTTTCTTGTGTTTGACACCTAATGAACGAAAACCGTTTATTATACACTTCCGAGGCCGCTAGTGCCTCGGAAGTGTAATCAAAGCCGTGCATTCGAATGAATAAAAATTGATTCATCCAACAGCTGACGCTGTTTGCTAATAACTGGTTTTTGGCGGGGGAGAAGTCGCGTGGTATTTGATTGCTCATAGCAACTCGTCAGCATTCCCTTGTAATTCACATGAAACGAGAGTGTATCTATAGCATATAATATTTTTTCGGATGATGATTCGACTTCCCATTTATTCAATAAGATTTTTCATTAAAATCTTCAATATTTCGCTTTAGAAGAATAGCTTACACATTTTAAACTTGACGGGGAAGCTCAAAGTCTAAAAGATGATTGTTTTAGCCTGATACTTGAACGTAATCTTTTGCTTTGGTGATACGGTAATCTCAAGGCCACTCAGCTGCAACGCTCTGTCTGAATTTCTGTACTCCTTGAGTAACAAGAATAGCTAGCTGGTCTGTTACAACAGCAGATATTTGCAGCTTTTACCCCATCAGTCGCATGATTGCTTGCCACAGTAACAATATGAGGTTAAAAAAAAGTATCAGAAACGTACACCCCGAGGTGGAGAGGAGCACCGAAAGCTCGATCCAGAGTCGAGAGACGGTTGAAGCTACATTCAGGGTAGTCCCACGTAGCGTAACCGTCTTGAGATTGGTTTCGCGCTTTTGGCGCTAGGATGACTATAATTTCGTTATAAAATGTACCATTTCTCGAAACCTGTAGAATTTAAGAAGTTGAGCTATATGTGTAAATTTTTTTGGAAAAATTTTCTCTTAAACCTCGAGAAAAAATTTCAATACTCAACAAACATATTTCAGCTATTTTTCAAAATCAATTCAAGACATGAATACTCAACTTTGAAAAAACTGTTAGAACTGCTTGTGTTCAAACTTTGAAAGTCGGCGGTAAAAATTTCGGCGGAAATTATTTCGCAGAGGCAACCAGGAAATAAAAGTACCTTTTTGTATCTTCTATAATGATAACTTTTTTAA
Organism: Tropilaelaps mercedesae; assembly: GCA_002081605.1. Taxonomy (NCBI): domain Eukaryota; kingdom Metazoa; phylum Arthropoda; class Arachnida; order Mesostigmata; family Laelapidae; genus Tropilaelaps; species Tropilaelaps mercedesae. Next base: position 8,299 of record MNPL01018522.1, read on the forward strand.
TACCAGCTCTTTCTTGAGTTGAATTTCAATGACACGAGTCAGCAACGTTTGTAAAACTGAAAAGAAGCGCAAGGATGGTCGATTAATTTCAATAAAGCAAGTTTGAAAGACTCTCCTTCAGCTCATTACGTTCAAATATAGTAATATAGTTTTGGTTCACTATCGGGTCAGTCAAATAATATTTCCAATATTCATCCTCCCGCTCTAGTGTGTAGAATGCAGCAGTCATTGTGGCGATGGTCTCAGATGCTGTTTCATTTACAAAAACATGTGACTGCCTCAACGGTCATGTTCATGTCTACAATAAGGAAGAGTATACGGCCGATATGAATATTCACTCTCCTTCACAACGTTGTTTTGAACGCTTGTGTATACCCTGAGCAAGATAGGGTAAGTTCGGAGAGATCTCGCTCTCCAAATGCATCCTGTTTAAATTGACGCTCGACTAGCAATGTAGCGAAAATTGGTAACCAAAGGTTTGGTTTTCGTGCCCAGCTGGCGATAGTGCTAGTCACTCCTACGCCTTCTGTGGTTGCAAACCTATGACTGAAACGCCTATTCTTCTTTGTCTTCTCTCCGTTGTCTCGTCTGTAAGAGTGTTCCAATTAGGCCGTGAAGGAGTCCATCAGCCTGACGATGACACATTTCTAAGGAGATGCTTGCTTGGTTATTTGATGCCAACAAAGACAGAACTTACCCCTATATAACTGACATGACTATGCTCTACTGTATAGGACGCTGTTAATTACGTTACTTTTGCTGTTGTTGTTGTTCGGCAGTTCCGCCAAAGATGTATCTGTTATGCCACCATGATATTGAAGCATTACCGTTTTCCAATTGTAAAACTTTACAGTTATGGCGTTTGTGGTATTACATGCTCATTTATGGTAATAAGCCTTTTCCAGGATCACCAATATAACTTGTGTAGAAATGACATCAGGCATCCTCTTTTCATCTTTGCACATTAGAAATGCCGCAGTCAGCTTTTTAACCCAAAAGCAGGTAAACAGAAGATAGACTTCCAAAAGCTGCATCCTGAAAAAGCTGAAAAAGTTGACAGAATTTTGTGTATTTTTATCACCAAACTGCTACCATAGTGTGATGTAGGCTATACTAAAAAAGTAAAACACATACTAAGGTACTTGGCCTGCGTAAAGTGAGGATATTCAAAAAAGGACTGAGTGTAAAAGTTATGTTAGTGAGTATAAGAAACGCTGGTTACACCACGGTGTCAGGCTTTGGCTAAAAATATTAGAAGTAGATATATGCCAACGTTCTTTCGGAATCCTAAATTAATACATCTTTTCACTGCTCATATAGTCCTACAGGCAGAACAGCGCTGGTTGCTACAAGTAGCTTCTTCATCTTATGTACCAGGATCCTGATTCGAAAAGCACAACATTTTTTTCTAGTAACATAACATTGACCTATTTTGAGTATCACCTGATGTGTGGATATCTTGTCTAAAATATTTTGACAGACTAAGTCGCAAATGATTAACATCAGCAGAAACAAAGCCAGAGTTCTAAAACAAAGCCATGCACTGCAAAGATGGTGAGATGATTGGACAATTGTATGAAAAATTTCCGAACTGGTGTTTGCTGGCCTCCAGTATATTGAGATATAACTCTTTCAGATTCTTCTAGATGAAGTTTTGAGAAAAGCAGCATGTAGAAAAATAATCCTAGGACGACCTATGGCGCTAAAATATGGCGCAACTACATCATTATTTTTAGCATGCGTCAGGATATACCTACTGAGCACAAATGCGCAAAAAGATCGCAAGAAAGCAGCTGCAGATGAGGGAGTGACATCTGGCATCATATCTGAAACTGTACAGTGAAACCAAATAGAAACCTGAAACTATCCAGCAGAACTTTCCAAATGAATTCTAGCGTGACAAATAATATTATCGTATGTATAAATAGTGCAGTCACGACAACAAAATTAGCCAAAAAATATCATATAATTTTTAAAGTAGCAAAAAATTAATTATTGAGGCTAATATCTTTTGTTATTTTTAGTTAATGCTCAAAAGCCCTTGCAGTATACGCTGTTTGTGGTATCAAATTAAAACATTGTAAGCCAAAACTGATTCGCATTCGCTATGTAGGGCACACTATGCAACCGAACACGTTAATTAAGCGATGGTGCCTTCTGCAGACGTGAATTATGAAACAGTTAATATTAAATTAAGCAAGAAGGAAGAAAGTAACAATATTAAGAAAAAAAAACTGTTTAACTTACTATGCATCTGCGCTAGAAGTATTTGATGTCTATTATAAAAAAATTAAAATAGACTAACAGGTATCTTCATATAAAAAACGAAAAGCACGTGTACTTGAAATGTTTTTGCTCTACGTATCAAAAAGCCGACCTATTATCTGCAAACTTGATATTCTGCAGATATTAACTGTTTCTGAACGAAAGAGAGGCGTACGAAATTGGGGTTGTTATATTATGTTATATATTAGACTCTAGCAATTTATAAACTCACTCGGCTGGGATCACATAGTTCTTCCAATGCTTTTCCACGGCGTTTTCGAAAGAGTGAGAAAATGTGTCATGAGACAATCTGGTGCGAAATATGGCCATCTTGAAATAGGCGCAATGGTTAAGTTTCAAAGGAGTTTAGTATAACAGTGCTACTTCCAGTAATTAAGATTTGAATTTTAGATGCCAATACTTTTCAGTGGCTTTGAGGGACTTTAAAAAAATTTATCTATTTGCAGGATCAAGAAAGGACAGGCATTGTCTACTGATACTCCAGTTGTTTTTCGCTGTAGTTGAAGGTGCGTTCCTCAGCAGCACTGTTGGCATCTCTTGTATTCGATATAGTCGCTGTCGTCTATTTTCATCGAGACTGTTGATTGGTTTTAGCGATACTTTTCCGTCGTAGTGGTTGCTCGATTTCTTTGGGGCGGCTGTATCGACGCTGGCTTTATTCGGTTTGAAAAGATACCCAATTCCACTGGCGCAGTCTAAATTTGTCAAGGCAACTCTCAGTCGACCATGGGAACCGAAGGAAATATTACCGAAACCGTCTTATTGTTACGACTAGTGCTATATGAGAAGATTAATCTCAAATACTGGCAAACATTCAGACAATTACCTGTAGAATTCAAGCTCGGAAAGTATGATTTTCGATAGATTTCTTCAATCAAACATGCTTTACCATAGTCTTTAAAGGCTTTAGAATATTTGGCGATTCTTGAACTCTAAAGCTTTTCTTTTTTTGTGAATCTATGAGCTTAGACTCACCGATCGCCTATTTTTTCTAAAGAGAACTGTACTCACTAAGTTTCTTACAAGGCAAGTCGACCAGCCAAGAAACTTGACATATATTTTAGTCACCTCGGTGTTTATAAAGGGTGAAAAGCTCGATAAAATGATCAAAAATTTTAAAATACGTTTATTTATGACATCTACGAACTACCTTCCGTTACCCTCAGAAAAACGAGCCACAATAACACAAACTGGCAAAAAAACCTCATTAAAGAATTAACTGTTTATCATTGTTTTCCACAGAAGCAATTTCAGATTCGAATAGAAAATATTAGGTTGATTAAATCTGAGATCGAAATAAAAAAAAATGTTGATGATTAGAAGATTTAAAATGACTAATTTGATAAAAGTGATTTTCCACCCAATGTTATTATGACAAAAACAAGATTAAGATAGTAACCCCGAAAATTGTATTTTCGCCGCAATTTATGCCGTTAGTTATTGCTTATAACTATGCTTGCTTTATCCTGAATAGTCTGAATTGTCAACGGTATAATTTGATAAAAAAAAAACATCGATGAAAAAGATAAAAAGCGTTTTTAACAAGTAGAGACTGATAGACGTAGATTTAAACGGAGACAAGTGCCAACGATAAAGGAGCGGACCTAAACCGAAGCTAAGAACGCGGAAGACGCGGGCAAAGTGACGCATTTGAGCAAACTATAGAATCACGATTATTAGGATCAAAGTTAACCGTCGCGATCGCCTTACCCGCAGATATCTGCCAACTAAAGATTTATAGCACTGATCGTTATCACCCAGAAGGTTTAATGGATATGTTAATTCGTCGATTCCGGTTATTCAGCTCTGTAAGGTGTATGTGCGACAATCCAAAACAATCGTTTCCGCAGCAAAAACATGGGCCCTCCGTGACAGGTGTAAGAATTGTAAAGGCAGCACGTTCCGGTTCAGTTTGTTTTATTTATTTTATTTTCACTAATGTTATTCGGTTTAAAGATCCCAGTTTTCTTTCATTTCACTTACAACTTCGCAACTCGTGGAATGTCCTGGCAATCAAGTTGCAGGGATATAGCCAGGGTAGTAAGGAGAATAGCAAGGTCGTATGGCGGAGCAAGAAGCAACGACGGACGACCCAAAAAAGAAGGGACGCTGTCTTCCCTCCGATATTGTCTCACCAATTGGCCCCTGAGATGTATTGCAGACTTCTCACAGTCGATTTTTTGAAAAAAGCACGACGCCTACACACCCATATTCAGATATACAGGAAGGCCGTTTTCGTACCTCCGGCTTTTATTTCCCATTGCGCTCAGGCGGCCGACTTGACAGGAGCACCTGCGATTTTCAAGAGCTTCTTCCGATCGATCGCTTTTTGAGCAATCTTCCTTGGACACAAGAGGTTCGGGTAAAACGGACGAAAAGAACTGCTACTCGGGAAATTCAGGTTCGGAAGCAAAGAAAAATAAAGCAACGTACTCATAGTCGCTGCTGATGGTACTGGTGTTGGTTGGCTCTACCTGCAGCTGCTGCAACTTCCGACTGTGCTGCTTTATCCGTTTTTCTTGCGCGTTGCATTTTTGGTCCTTTCTTCCCTTTCTCTCAACTGCCATCGTTGTAGCTCTTCTGACTAGCAAAAGGAACACGACACATGGACACAGCCAGCCGAGATACTTCAGATAGTAGCACCGGCTTTTCTTCGTGTTCGTCGCCTTCCCTAACCGCTGCTGGCGCCGCTCTCGTCGCTTCTACTGTCGCTCGTCTCTAATACGTTGGCCCTCTTTTCTCTCAAGGATCTTTTATTTGTGTTCTATCACTTTCTGTCCAACCCGACGTAACCCGGCCCAACATTTCAAACGGAAGCCAACGCTGTTGCTCCCTATGGCCTGTCTACAATCCTTTGATCTTTGTAGTTTGTTACCAAGAAACCCGAAGGAGCCAACTAATTCTTTCATTCAAACGCGAACGAGGTTCGAGGAGGAAGTTTATTTGCCTTGTAGACTCGTTTTGAGCAGAAATCTGTGTGATATTACTCTGATAATTAGTTGTGTCCCCAGGGCATTTAACAAAAATAGTAAGTATATAGTATATACAAGCAGACCTGTTAAAAAATGCTACCGTTTTTCTGAAAACAAGAAACCTGTCTCTTGTGGAATGAATTAATTGAGCAGTTACAACACAACTAGAATATATTTAGCTGGACTGTTTGCTTTATTTTATGACTATTCCAATGATTTTGATATCATGCCGCACACGAGCCTGTGAGTCCAAATTTACCGTGATAAGATGTCTGACAAAGCTAAATAAATACATTCTCTTTGCCCTTGCAAGAATAATGTTAGTATCTCAATGTTCCTATTGGGACACTAGTTGCAATCTATGCGGCAAGGTACAACGATTTCTCAGCAACACTTTTATCATTTGTAATCTTAACAACCAACACTTTATGTTAGGCCGGTGACGCCACATGTACTCTACTTCAGTTTGTATACGGAGTTAATAAGCAGTATTTGAACTAGGGTTCCAAAAAGTCAGTAATGAAAAAACTTCACGATTTAGACGGAACTGAAATACAAATTTAAAGGCAAGGTTACAATAAAGTATTATTGGTCATGCTTACGCTTTTGCACGTAAGCGACAATAATAAGCACGCGTATTCAAAACGTATATTTAGTATAATGTTCAATAATTTCTAATAAACCAATTGACTGAATTTTTTCTTTGAAATTAATTTTATTTACTTATGCGTAAAACACTAATAAAAATAAAATGTGGTTTTCTGAATGCCGGCATGTGTTTGTAGCTTTTACGATGTAAGAGGAGCATAACACTAATTGTACGGTGATCATACGTATTTCTTGGAATTGACGAAAATATGTCGTTTCTAGGGCTGCTTGTCTTTTCCCTAAATAAGTACCGTACTATATAATACCTCAGATTTATGCACAAAGCTGCTATTTCACAATGCTTGGGTTCTAAATTAAATGCATGGTAAAAATACATTTGCAAAAAGTGCACGGGGGACATTTTTCTTCTACCTAAGAGAGGAAATATTACTGGGAACAATACCATTGAGTAGTTCGAAAATGAGCAAGACGGGGTGCATGAGTAACGTCGATTTTGTATATCCTCTCGTCTCCATCATTAAAATGACCTATCGCTACTATAAACGAGTGGCATTTTGAAGACAGAATGCTTAAATAATTTTGCCAACACAACGTTGCCCGAATGGCTAGATTGAGATGTTTAATCGTACGAGAAAATGGCAGAAATAAACCATTTTAAATGGAACATCTCTGTGAAGAGACCGAAATTCATTCATCAGACATTCCCGAGGTAAGGGAAAGTTTATATATTTAAAATAATCAAAATAGGTCAAGACGAAAAGACTTTCGTCTGAGAGTTTTCATGGCAATTTGTCTCTGAAAAGTACATTTGTGCTAGTAATAAGATTCAAGGTATTTATGATAAAAGTATTGAAATGTTATGATAGAATAAAAAATAGAGCTTATCATAAAGTCGTATATACGAAACTATAAAATGTACAGTGATATTTCAATAATGGGGTTGGCGAAATAACAGCTGGACGCTCTTAGTCACCCTCGATATTTATCGGGCTTACTCCAATTGATGATTGGCTTTTACATATAAATAAATTAAAGAGGCAAAAGAAATTAAGCTTGTCTTACTAAAAAATCTTCAAATAGACAAAGGGAACTAAAGTAAGGAAAGAATATGGTGGAAGTAAGCAATCTTCTTGTTTTTATGATAGGCATATTATGCGAGGATTTTCGCGAACTACATTCTCTTCGTAAATATTAACGCTTTTTAGATCGAGCTAAAGCTGTTTTCTAGAATTTAATGTTTAGTCTGTTAGAAGGTATTGTTCTAATTTGACATTGCTTTTGTTATGTGCAGTAGAGTAGCACTAGTTTCTTCAAAAGTCACTTTATAAAGTGTTAGGAGAATTGGTACTTTATGTCGCCACAGATTGGACAACGGTTTTGAAGCCAAATTACTACCACCCGATTGAAATGCCGAAAAAAGAGCGGTCGAAGCCGTGTTTGTTATAGAAAAGTATCGAAGGTCGGAAATTATATTTAAACTCTAAGATCATATCGAAAAAGGCTATCTGTCCCCGTTCACATAACTGAGACAGTAGTCGACGTGCTGGGCTCTTCAGACTTCGGGGAGCATAGGTCAAGAGCATCACGATTATGTGGTACCCGTTCGCTTCATTGAATCTGAGAAAGTGTTTTGTTGACAAGCTCTAAAGCGCTGGACTGGAGACCACGCTCCTGTGTGTATTTGGCAACGATAAGAAGAAACACAAATCGTTCATGAGACATTAAGAGTCATTGAGTGCTCTGTTCATTAACCTGCAAAAGTGCATTCACGCAGCTTGATGAATACAAGCGAAGCACGAGCGAAATTCGCAACAGACTATTTTCGAGGGATTGTTACAGCCCTCTAGCCTTCATTTATTCGCTTAAGATCTTCAGACGTAGAAGAGAGCTGAGGTAGGACCAGTCGGTCAAGAATATCAAACTCCTATTTTCTTGAGAGGAGAAATGACGTGGCGTTAACGGCACTTAATAAGCGGAATTGCTTGAACAGTCTTTACCTGCACACGCTGGAGCCTTTTCCGAAACCCCGCTTCAGTTCGATTCGGACGGAGAAAGAATAAGGGGGATGAAACAGTCTGCAGAGGGCTCAAGCGAAGTTTGGCGGGCTGGGCACCTTGAAAACCCTAAGGAGACGGAACCCTCACATTTCACACTTCAGGAACAGGAGGCAACGGCCAAAGTAGCACGAAAACCATTGTTGCTACGGTTGTCTCAGAAGACCTATTACTTAGTCCGTCTGGTCGTTGTTCAAACAAACTCTGCATAAACTGCCTGTTCGCGAAGGGTTGCTTACGACGGGGGAAGAATCCTCAAACTTTGAACCTGAAGGCTCGGCGCTTGTCTGTCGGGTTAGGCGTGTCGGAAACAGGAGGAATGGAGGGAGCAGGGTTGCTGATAGCGGACTGGTCGCAGCGCTATATTATTAAAAAAATTCAGGTCCTACGCCGATATGATAAGCTGGCTTCAATCTGAAGTCGACCTAAGGTAGTGCAAAATCAGAAGATAAAGTTTTTTTGGGGGAATTCGGTAATGCTTGAGGCACATGTACGCTAATGCGATCATATAAAAATTAGTGTGAGATTCATAAACCTACTAATGCCGTGTGTCCCCAGCCCACCGGATGGCTCGAAAAGCTTATCGCATTACTTCGAAAATCTATCTAGGATACATGTGCTCTCTAGCCAGTCGGAGGAAGCGTCGGGTACAACGACATCGAACCGTCTGTAGGCACTCCCCGTTTCCTCCAACCTCTGGTTCCACCTTGAGCGATCATTGTGATTTCTAAAACCCGTTTCCTAAGCGAATTTTATGGCCCTTTCTTCATAGAGGAATGCCACCCTCCTTGTGATTTTAAAACAGAAGTGTGCCTAGTTTGCCGTTGTCGCGGTAAGGCATTGTGAAAAATTATACTATGAGTTGCCAACTAATCTGTTACCTAATAGATGCAGTTCTTAATATTGCGAGTGTGTTGTCTTTTATGAACTGCGTGATTTTTGGAGGCATTTTTGTGTAGAATCTGCTTACAAAGCATCTCAAATTAGGCGAGCCATTCAACCTACCTTACGTAGCATTCGTCGGCTTAAAGATTCTTTGATTGAGGCTTGCCAAGGTTATCCTGTATGACTCGACCGTTTACGGGTCTAACAGGTTCTTGGTACGGCAGGCGTCAATCAAACTCCATGTTACACTCTTAAAGTCCGCTATAAACTTAAACAGATTGAGGATGACGAAGTTTAAAAAGGTGAACAGGATCTGAGGTGTCAACTCGCTACATTCATTGGCAAAACTATAATTTACTTCAATCAGTTTGCGCACTTAAACATATATTTCAATGTCATACCGTTACGGCACATAGTCGACAGATGCATAAAAAGATCGCAGAAATAAATGGAGACTTCTTCTGCGCGGAAAGAATGATAAATGACGGCTGGAAAAGCTACTCGGACAAGACATCATGAGCTTTTCTCTCTTGTCTTATGAGCCACGCTTTTCATCAGATGCTGTGCTCAGAGGTAAATTTGCCAAGTAAATGAGGGTTGCATATATTAGAGTTGTTGTGCTCACCGGGAGAAATACCCTGCTGGCTGCTCACTCTTGGTGCTATCGTTGGGGTGCCTGGCCCTCTGCCAGAACGGCGGGATATCAAAACGAAAAAACAAACTACTTATACGGATATGGTATTACAATAATGGAGCTTCAATAGAAGACAAAAGCTGGTTTATTGACGAAACTGCGAGTTTTACATTTCTTAATTGTTCGAAAAAAGAATAATAAAATACTACCACATTTTGATGTGTGTTCAGGTGTTACAGTACTACTCACTGGTAGGCGCTAGTGCATCTAATGCGTGATGCAGAAAAAGAAGCCCCAAAATGACATCTTCCTTCATCTACAGGTTTTAGTATTTCACTCGTAGCTTTAGTACAACAGCATAAGATTTAGGCGCCTGTGTTAATAAGTTAGTTTGCTTATTTATCGCCTCATGAAAAATTGAATCCAAGCACCTGATAGTCTGGGATAACTCAAACTGAATTCCACTAAGTGAGATTTACCATATGTGACAATCCTTTGAGGTGTAATATATAATAAATATATAAGGCCGAAGCACTACGCCTTGAAGTGTTCTGTTGCTAACAATCTCCTAACTAGATTCAATGTTACAACTTGCCTGCTTTCTTTCGAACATCAAATGATGTCGACAGTTGTCGTGTCCAAAAACATCCCAAGTTCCGAGTCGCAGCGGGAATCTTTTACCGGAGGGGCGCAAGGGCGATTCCAGTCGACCATGATCTCGGAAAATCGAATTAACTCGGACACAAAAATCCAGCAGGTTTTTGTAGCCAGGGTAAGAGGATGCCTCCTAGCCTACTGATCACCAGCTTTTCGAAAATTTTTTATAGAAAATCGACCATAGATATCTTAAGAAGATAGTACGTACCGGCTAGAGTAGGGTCTCTTTTGATTTTATCTTCCTATCTCATTCCGAAAACTATCCTTGCGCCATCCGTTTTGGTTAGATAAAAATTACTGTCAAATGAGTAATGAGACCAGCGTCAGGGCGTGGCACAGGTGAGTCTGAATTCTCTAGTAGCTTGTCAGACACGTTGGTGGCACCAGTTGTCCATCCAGCCAAAGTATCCTCTAAAACAGTCTGAACTTCGTAACGTCGCACAGTTTGGAAGACATATTAGCAGCCTACTGAATTAACGGAAGTGTTTTTCGAATGCCGGTTTCGCTACCAAGGGAGGTACCCACACTAGATCCAATGGTCACATAGTGTTTATTGAATTTCTCAACAATGGTTTGAGAACTTTTAAGCTGACGTCTGGAATCGATGTCAAGCACGGATGGCAGCATAGATCTAGATTTACTTTTATGACAGGATGCATCAATGAATTGTTATAACTGGCAGGTGTGATTCTTCAGCTTTGTACAACGGTTCTTATAAAATGACGTCTTGGCAACCCACAAAGTCCATCTGTAGCATTCGAGAGCACATTAATAGGCTGCTTTAAATTTTTCTGAGGCGCAGTTATGATACCATCTAACTTAACTACACTACGCCTGCGGCGTCGGAGACTTGGGGCAACTTCAAATTTAATTGAATGAAAAGCCGAATTTTCCCCAAAAATAACCTCAGAGCAGCAATTGTATTTGCAGTAAAGATATTCATAGAAAGCTTCGGAACAATAAAAAAAGTAGGCTGCGTTTGCATCAATTGCGTCGTATACTGTCAGCTAGTTAGCGCTACGAACTCGATCAACAAACCGTTTAACGGACATCTTGTTATGGTATCAAGGAAACCGAGAAGCCTTCGATAGAAAAGTCTGTATCGTCGAAAGGACCCATCAGGTATCAAGACAAGAAGATAGTGGTTCAAACAAAGCAGATATTCTTGACCGAGGGGCCCGCTTAGGAAGTTTACATTCAAGGCGCCTAACAACAAACAAGGAACAGTGGAACTAGAGGGATCAGCTCATCCAGAAGATTCAGTAGGGTGTTCCTTCGAGCAAATGATTATAATAAATGTCGAGAACGCCTTCAAACTCGAAATCCTTCTTCACTCTAAGCCGACTTCCACTTTCTTTGTTTTTGCGGACTTACCTAAACAGTATTATCCTCACTCGTCTTTTTCACTGTAGATAGTACCGTGCAATACAACCGTATAATGGTGCCGACGCCGCTGCCATGCTTCTCTCCCTCAGACTAGAGGCCAAGAAAGCGAAATTGGGAATATTATACCTGGCATAGTGCCTATTAGCCATGTATCGTTTATTATGACCACATCAAATTTGGAGTCCTTATCGTCCTGAACAACACGCTTTTTTTTTTACTTTCTCAACCTGCCCCGACCTCCTAAGACGTTCCGTCCCTGTTTTGAAATGAGTTTCGGGAGAGCTGATGCCATCTTGGGAAAATGTAACATATTTTACAACTTTCGATAACATTAAATCTGGATGTATTTATAGTAGACAACCTATTCATAATGGTGTAAAAAATGTGGTTTCCGAAATCAAGCTTAAGTTAACGCAACCACTAATGAGCTTAGGGCGTTAATGAGACTCTCCAGACACATCACAGCTTTAGGATATAAATGAAATACATTGAATACTGAAGTCAAGAAGAAGTTAATGGCTTGCAGCGATAGATGATTACGCATCGATGATATGTATAACTTTCTTGTCAGGGGGATTACGTTGTACCGGCAAGATTCACACGTACTTCCTAACTAGCTAAGGCATCGGCTGTTGCCGTTTTCGCTACTCACTCATATGTTGTGCTTTGGGCTGCAGGAGGTTTGCCCTGATCCTCAGTCTCCCCAAATAGTACAGGTAACGATAAAGTATCTATCACCTTGACATTGGTCGCGGTCAGACCTCGGACCCGACTTGCCCGAAAGCGGCGTTCTATCCACGCTTTTCGTTTTCAAATCTCGTAGGCTTTAAAAACAAAGTGTGACAAATTGGCCAGAAATACCTCATTAAATGGGAATTTTGCAAATTTTGCGAATTACAGCGACACATTGTCACAGACAGTCATGGAGAACTCGTCTTGGACTCTCCTTTCAAGTGTCTCGCTCTTGATTGTAACGACTCTAGAATTTCTTAAAAGCCAGCAGAATCTCATCTTCTGTAAACTCCTCTGTCCATATTTGTGTCCCAGCGCATGGCAGCTCTCGCATTACGGAGCAACCCGGATGGTTAAAAAACAGAAAGATCAATTCCCTTCTTTAGGCTCTTGAAGAGTATTTGCTTAAAGGTAGATCACGCTCCGACTTGGATATTAAGAGTACTATTCGCAAGGTGGATGATGAATGTTTATTATACTTCCAGAATTAAGCTTTAGCCGAATTTGAGATGACTCAAATTCAGAAAATTCAAAAGCTGGATCTTCGTTTCATTATTGATAATGGCTTTGGGGATTACATTTATAAAAAGCGAGGTTAAGTTAGAAGAGCGAGAACAAGGAAAGCGAACAGCCTAACTAATATGGAAACTCAATGATTTGCTTATCATCCATATGACAACAATGAAGGTATTATTCCTTAAATTATATGCTTTATAATGTACGTTCCAATAAGAATACAACTAAAAGTATAACGCCATACTTATTGAGTAAAGAAGCAAATTTAATATATGCATTATTTTCCATGAATATGCATTGTTTCAAAATGAGTCAAGGTAAAAATATTAGAGAAGAGGGATGAGATAAGGGAGCAACTCAAAGGAAGTAAATGAAAACATACTCGTGTGTTGCAAAAATGATTATTGATTGTGAGGTGTGTAGTGGTGCACAGCTTTTTCTACCACCCCATTTGTTAAACGGCAGTCTGCCCGTTATTATAGCACCTACCTGGATAGTAACTTCCGCTAAGGAAAAACAAAGTCCAGCTATTTCTCCAAAATATATTACTTAAGTTGATCGAAGTTTTTTCATCCACCGCTCTCTTCTCCAGAAGCGGAATGATTTTCGTATAGTACTTCGGCGCCCGGGAGAGAAATACAGGCCATCTTTTGCTTACTTAACTTTTAATGCTTTTCCTTTATTATTCGCTTTTTTGTGTAAATATATATATATATATATATATATATATATAT